>JALGBA010003944.1:0-40000 GCA_023970755.1 Azemiops feae
TTCTTCTTCTTCTTCTTCTTCTTCTTCTTCTTCTTCTTCTTCTTCTTCTTCTTCTTCTTCTTCTTCTTCTTCTTCTTCTTCTTCTTCTCTTCTTCTTCTTCTTCTTCTTCTTCTTCTTCTTCTTCTTCTTCTTCTTCTTCTTCTTCTTCTTCTTCTTCTTCTTCTTCTTCTTCTTCTTCTTCTTCTTCTTCTTCTTCTTCTTCTTCTCTCCCTCCATAATGTTATGTATGTTTGCCACTTGAGTTACTTATACAGTAATAAAAATGGGATGAACATCTCTTAAATAAAGAAATATATTAAGTATAATTTCCTTGCCTTGGCTGCAAGGGATCATTTCTCCTAGTTCCCAGTCTATGTAACCTGGCTGGAAACCATCCTTCCATAACACATACCAATTCATCAAGACCATTTTCATGGCAGTACTTTGAATTCCCTGTTTTGGCTCATCATTTTGAAACCAAATTAGGAAATGCAAAGTGCCTGTAAGAATGAAGAAGCAAATACATTTCAGCGGTATGTGAATATAAGGTTGTCTGGAAGAGAGAAACCGTACAAAATAAATTGCCATCGGTTTATCAGAATAATATTAGAAAACGCTGGAACTTGACGGACTGCAAGACAGTCAGATTCAACCTTCTGCTCAGTGCAGGAATACAAATTAAAGCAATTTTGACCATTGACTATTTTGACTGTGTTGGAACACCTCTAGGTTAGGGAAGCTCAGCATCTTTTAGGTGAGGAAGGATGGATTGTTTTCTCTGCAAGATTCAATTATTTGAACTGATTGACAGAAGGACCCCAGCATCTCAGGCGAGAATTTTACAAACTCTGAGCCTCTTTCGGCACGAAAAGCATATCCAGCGTTATAGAGTTACAACCTTTTACCTCCAACAGCCCAGCCAGTGAATAATAAATTGAAAATGAGGCCAGCTGACATGATCTGGCTCCCTCATTATACTCATGTGCTTGGAAACTCTAAAAGTAGGCTGGTTCTGGAGATAGTTGCAGTTCACCATGATTCGGTTCTTACAAGGAATAACATTCAGAATAGATTTCAAAAAAAGTTGTTCCAGTTAAATATTAGAGGTTGGGTCTTCTTTGGAAGTATGTCCAGAAGATTATCATCAGGTGAATAATTAGTTCGTTAGTAGTAAGGATAAGAAAATGTTTTGCTGGTTTACAGCAGACTCTCTCTGTCAAGTATATTGATGAGTAGTGTTCTTATTTATTTATTGCCGTTGTATACTGCCAAATCAATGAAGGGACTCTGGATAGCAAAACCTATCCAGTGTGGTTTAATTGTAACACAAGAGTGTTACAATTAAAACATCCACAACAAATACATTAAGTTGTAATTCAGTATCATATGATCTTGATGACCAGCCGTGATTAACTTTGCATCGTTTATATCAGTTGCAGCTTCCAGGTTGTGTCCTATTGCACTGAAATATCCCAGATGATTACCAAATATTTTGGTAATTGCAAGAGATTTGTGCATGAGGGTGAAGGTTCAATTGGAGCAATGCTAAAATCATCGGCCATGCTACCACCAACCACGCTCGTGAGTTCATCAAAGCCTGGCACTCCATAAGCAATTCCATCAACAGACACATTGACCTACTACCAGCCTATGAACCCCTCAGGATCCAAATCAACCACACAACCAACCAGAGACAGCACCAACCTTCAACCATCCCGCGCAAGCCCTCCTTCCACTAGCAGTTCACCTCCCAATGACCCTGACCTGATGTAACCTCCCCACCACAAGACTCATCACAAGCCTCTCACTGATGACTCACACCTGACCTATCACAAGACCCTCGCTTGACATACCCACATCTGAAGCCCTTATAAACAGAAGAACACTGACACTGACATCCCCTAAACTCTGCTGAAGATATTACTAGCCTGGTAACAAAACATTCAGAAACCAACCCGCAAGTTTGGAGAATGAACCTTCACCTCATCCTACACCCGAGCTACAGATATTCGCCACTATTGCAGACTTGTGTATATCCATATTGGATACATCAACCAAAGCCAAAAGCCCTTCTGGTCATAGCTGCCATACCTATCCCAAAGTAGTTGTAAGACACAGTCAATCTCCCTCAGGTGCAGTGCTTCACCCTGGAGACCCAACAACCAGGGTTAATGGAGACCCTTATTGAACCAGCATGTATCTTGCTTGGATTGAACTTCAGCCTGGTTTGTCTTATCTTTCATGATCTCTATACTCTAGGAAGAGACATCATCACCAGCAGAAACCAACCTGGCAACATACAACTGGATATCATCAGCATATTGATGATACTACAGCCCCAATTTATATGTGACCTCTCCTAGTGGCTTCATGTAGTTATTAAGCAGTGTGAGCAGAACCAAGCCCTGAACTACTGCAGAGATGAGTCAATCTCTCCTCTCCTATCCAAAATATGTTTTTTTCACGAGGCAACTGGACTTTCTTGTTTTTCTTTGAAGACGTTTCACTTCTCATCCAAGAAGCTTCTTCAGCTCTGAAGCTTTGCCTCATGAAAAAGTATCTTTGGGACAACTGTGATTTGGATAACTGGGAATCTCCATAGACGAGAAGAGAAACTGATTTCTCCTGGCTGAATGTTGCTATCCACACAATGCATCCACCAATTTTGTTTGGGGAAACAAAACAACAACTTCATAAATGTATGGCACAGCATAGGAGAACAAATTCATCAGGACAAGAGTCAGCAGTCCATCTGCATCTAAAAGACAAAGGATGCTCTTTCAAAGACAGCGAAGTCCACATTTTGGACAGAGAGGACCGCTGTTTTGAAAGAGGGGCCAAAGAGGCCACCTATGTCAACACTGAACAGCCTTCTCTCACAGAGGGGGAGGGATCTGACATCATCTATCTCCAGTCTACAACACAGTCATTTCAACAGTTCCAAGAAGGCTCCACACCCATTTGCACTACTCAGGTGACCCTGAAGACACAGATAAACCTCCAGGTAGCATTAACAACTCGCTAAAAGAATGAAAATGACCAGCTGTCTGCAAGGAGTATAAATTCTTCCATTCCCCACCATCCAATCAGAGCTGAAGAAGCTTCTTGTATGAGAAGCAAAAATGTCTTCAAAGAAAAACAAGAAAGTCCAGTTGCCTCGTGAAAAAAAGCATCTTTGGTATAACTATGACTTGGATGACTGAGAATCTCCATAGACACTCTCCTCTCCTATTACCACCAAAAGGAGTTGCTTGCTAAGGAAAGAGAAGATCACCACAAAATCATGTTACTGACATTCAGTCTTTCATGTGGAACAGACGAATACCACAATCAACAGTATCAAAGGCTGCCATGAATCCAATAAGTCCAGATAAAAACACTTCATCCCAACCACGTCCTTACTAAGTTATTCACCATTGTGACAAAAATGATTTCCATCTCACATTATGAAGTTATCTAGCTATAATATTGCACTTGGTAGGGGGGGACGAATAATTCTAGGTCTTCCAGATTCTTAATTTCCGGAATATATAAGCCTAAAGTTGAACTAAGTGTATGGCTCATATTGTCAACGCTGCTAACATCGAATGTTCTTTGACAACATATGGAGACGCAGCCATTTTCCTTTACTTTATGCTTTACTCTTAGAGTTAGAATTAGATGATACTGGGGGGAGAGAGAGGAATGTGTTTCTGAGTTTAGTTAGACAAAACAATAATGTATAATGGTGGGAACCAAGGTTCTTTGTCATAAGAGATGATAAGACATGGCGGGTTGTAGAACCGGTGGAAAAGCCAACATCTCAAACTAATTGGAGAATGTGATTTATGACTGTTAGTCGGAGGAGGGAATTGTGCTTTGATACTATGTACTTAGGGGAGGGGAAGCCAGATTTTGGCTTGGACTATGTACGTGCCGATGTGTTGCTACTCGAATAAAGATAGGTAAACAATGCCTCGAAGTTCTTTGAAGAGTTTCATCTGTCGGAACCATGACCCATATACTAATCACAGAAGAAATGCTGGAACCAAAGAACCAACCAAGCAACCCTATCAAAAGCTGGTAAAATCTAGCTTATGGTGAGTTCGAGGTGAAGATCAGGGAAAGGGAGGGATCAATTTATTCTCCATAGCACCTGAGGGTAGAGTAGGACAAGAAGCAATGGATGGAAGCTCATCAGCTCATCTTCAGGAGATTCAACCTGGAAATAAGGAGCAATTTCCTGAAGGTGAGAACAATTAATCAAGAGAACATCTTGCCTTTTAGGGTTGTGGGTCCTCCACCGCTGCAGGTTTTTAAGAAAAGATTGGACAAGATTTGTCTGGGATGGTATATAAGGTCTCTGGCCTTGAGCAGGGAATCAGACTAGAAGACTTCCAAGGTTTCTTCCTGCGCTATGATTCTATGAGTCTATAATTTTTAAGTCTATTCCAGTGATGGTGAACCTTTTAGAGACTGAGTGCCCAAACTGCAACCCAAAACCCACTTATGCATCGTCGAGTGCCGGGTGGGTGTGGCCCATTGGCTGGGTGTGGCCCATTGGCTGGGCATGGCCAATTGGGTGGGTGTGGCTGTGGTGGTAACGGCAGACTGGGTGGGACTAAAAAAGTTCAATCAATCAATTCCAACTTTGCAAGATCTTTTTTTTTCCCGCGAGAAGTTGAAATTGACTGATTGAATCTCTTTTCTTTTTTGCACACGGCGGCGGAGGCCTAAAGCGAAAAGGTTTTATAAAACCCAGCTGAAGGCCTAGGACTGGGGCGACGGTGTGCGTGCCCACAGAGAGGGCTCTGAGTGCCGCCTCTGGCACCCGTGCCATAGGTTCACCACCACTGGTCTATTCCATAGCTATGTCATTGCCCTCTTGACCTTCAGAAATTGTGGGCACTCCATCACTGGAGGTTTTTAAGAAGAGACTAGAGTCACAGTCACTTATCTGAAATGGTATAAGTTCTCCTGCTTGAGCAGGGGGCTGGACTAGAAAACCTGCAAGGTCCCTTCCAGATTCTATTCTATTCTATTCTATTCTATTCTATTCTATTCTATTCTATTCTATTCTATTCTATTCTATTCTATTCTATTCTATTCTATTCTATTCTATTCTATTCTATTCTATTCTATTCTATTCTATTCAGGTCTGATCCTGCTTCTGTTTTCAAGATCAGCCAATATTAGATAACGTACACTTTTCTTTCTACAACCTATTTCTGACATGCTAATATTTTGTGAATTCAGCAAAATTGGCCAAGATCCCACCAGTAAACTATTCTCTACCTTTTTTTCCCTAGTGTTAAGCGTTAAGATATTCAGTAGTAGCAGCACTTCTCCTAAAATTAATTGTCTGTACTGGTTTAATGGGGCAGAGGAAAATATTGTTTGGATGCCATACAACATTAACATTGCACTTTATTATATCACTGGTAAAAAAAAAAAGGTCTACTAAAGGGAATAGATATATTGCTCAGAGAGAGTGGATTGAGCGACTCTCAAATCACTGGAAATTAAATCACTGAGAAACCTAATAATCTAGGAGAAAAAGAAAGGAAGTGAATTAACAGAATAACCAAGTTGGAAGGGACCTTGGAGGTCTTCAAGCCCAACCCCCTCCTCAAGCAGGAAATCCTATGTCATTCTGGACAAATGGTTCTCCAATCTCTTCTTAAAAACCTCCAGTGTTGGAGGACCCACAAAAGACGTTCCACTGATTAATTGTTCTAACTGTCAGGAAATTTCTCCTTAGTTCTAGGTTGGTTTTCTCCTTGATTAGTTTCCATCCATTGCTTTTTTGTTCTTCCTTCAGGTGCTTTGGAGGATAGGTTGACCCCCTCTTCTTTGTGGCAGCCCCTCAAATATTGAAACACCACTATCATATCACTCCTGCTCCTTCTTTTCATTAAACTAGACTTACCCAATTCCAGCAACCGTTCTTCATATGTTTAAACCTCCAGTCCCCTAATCATCTTTGTTGCTCTTCTCTGCACTCTTCCCAGAGTCTCAACATCTTTTTTTTTATATGGTGGAGACCAAAACTGGACACAATATTTCAAGTGTGGTCTTACCAAGGCGTTACAAAGTGATAATGAAACTTCAAGTGATCTTGATTCTATCCCTCTGTTAATGCAGCCTAGGATTGCATTGACTTTTTGGGCAGCTGCAGCACATGGCTGGCTCATAAAACCAATGATTTAAGACATGGGTTTTGGGCTGAACAGGAATAAGCACCTCTCCTTGGGACATGCTCATTTCATGCACGGAACTGGTTCACCAGGCCAGGAAATGAGTATTTACATTTTTTATTAAATTTTTGAGCAATGAAGGAATGCCCTATAAAATACATTTAAAATACATTTTTTTTTTTAAAAAAATGAGAATATCTGACCTGTTTCCAAACTGATCATGCTAAAACTCTCAATCCTAACCCTTCTGTATCACTGTAGCCAGGGAATTTTAATCATCTTATATGAGATTTAGTTTTTTTTTCCCTCTGAAGGAACGTGGTATGGTATCTTTGTAAGGTGAAATGTTATTCTTTGTTAGGAGGGGAAAAAAAACCCCACTACATGCTTCTGTTCATCTGCTCATTTTGAGAAGAATAAAACCCAGAAGGAACTTTCCTTCCAATCTTATGAATCCCAGCACAACCAGCCCAAATGCACTAAGACAGCTCTTCTGTTTTCCACACCTCCACAGATTTTCCACAGAGGAAAAAATCCAGAAGAAGTCATGGAAAACCAGGAGAAGATTGCAAATGGGAACTCACTATGTCTGCAGCTGCCGTCAAATTCAGTGAATTTTTGCAAGGTCAAATGCCCTAGAAAAGCTTCACCCAGAGACAAAATGAGCAAAGATGAAGAATCGTGTTATTGATTTGGGGTGGGGAAAAACCCCAAACCAGTGTCTGATTCAACCAGAGGAACTTTGAGCATGGATCAAGAGTTCTGCTTGCTTCAGAAAATATTGCTGGCTTTTACCTTTGGGTAAATCACATTTCAATCATGGTGATTGATGAAAGAAGAAAAACTCAAACAGAGTAGGTGTGACTATAGTGTAACATCTGGCTGCATTGCTAAATCCTATGTAGGGTTCAGTATGATTGACAATCCTGTCCAGGACATTAGTATGTGGGAGACAAAGCATTTCTGATTTTTGCACTCCCTACTGATGTTGAAAACATAAATGAATGAATGAATGAATGAATGAATGAATGAATGAATGAATGAATGAATGAATGAATGAATGAATGAATGAATGAATGAATGAATGAATGAATGAATGAATGAATATCACCTTCAGTTGTGAGGAATTATTAGACTCCTACAAAAAAATAACAAACACTAGTATAGAGACTAATAGCAAGGAGTGCAACCTTCATGAAATCATTCTACTGTTTTCCAAGGTCTTTATTTCTGAATGACAGTGAGACACAGATCAGGGCTTTTCAACCTTTTCACAGATTGTACCACTTTTAGGACATGACAATATTTGAGCACCACCAGTGCTTAGCAAGGTGTCAGAAACCTGAGGACTAAAAAAAAAAAGGGGGATTTTGGGTTTTACTGATTAGATTCATTTTATTGTTATAGAAATGGCTAGTTTATAATATTATGGAAAAGTAAAAAGTTGAGGTTCAAGGTTAATGCTTCTCTCTACTGCAACAGAGGAAGTCTGCTGGAAGTTCTTCCAGCAACAGCTTCTTCTTGCCTGTCTCTTTTTCCTCCCTGCCTGCTGAGCTCTCCTTCCACAGCTTTTTCTCCATCCCATTCTCTTTCCCTGTTGTCTTTTTTCTCCTTTCCTGCCAAAACCACCTCCTTTTATATCCTCTCCTCTCCTCCCCCCCCCCATTTTCTCTTCAGTTCACCTCCAGCTAGGCGCTGCTTCTGGAAGCACCAATCAGCTGGAGCCAATCAGCTGGAGCCCTGTGGTGCTCCTGGGGCTTCTGCCAGCACCACCAGTTGAAAAGCCCTGACATAGATCACCCATGCTTGAATGTATAGAGTGGACCAACCCAACGTAAAGGATTGTGTAATGCATATTGTTAATGAATAGCAAAAGCCTAAAATCATCCAGGTTTCCTTTTTTGTTATAATATGTCGTGCATTTTGTCAGCTCATTCTGTGGTGGTACTGAATGTGGAGTGACTGTCTAAAGGCAGGACAAGAAGCAACGGATGGAAACTAATCAAGGAGAGATCCAACTTAGAACTAAGGAGAAATTTCCTGACAGTGAGAACAATGAATCAGTGATAGAGCTTGCTGGTCGAAGTTGTGGGCACTCCATCACTGGAGGTTTTCAAGAAGAGATTGGACAGCCATTTGTCTGAAATGGTGGAGGGTTTCCTGCTTGAGCAGGAGGTTGAACTAGAAGACCTCCAAGGTCCCTTCCATCTCGGTTATTCTGTTAGTATTAGTGGTCCAAATTTAAGGAAAAGTGTGGGGTATGAAAGATTGGGATCAGTGTCAGTTTAGCTAAGCCAGACATGTCAAACACAAGGCCTGGGGGCCATATGTGGCCCGCAAAGTGGTTTCATGTGGCCCGTGAAGCCATCCTGGAAACAGTGAGGGACCGGCCCCCGCTGTCTTGGCCCTGGCCCAGGCCGGCCGGGAGCCAATGTACAATTTTGTGGTGGCCATCTATGCTGAAACGGATTCAGTCTTAGCTCCACAAGGCCGTTTGGAACCAGCGAGGAACCAGCCCCTGCCACGTCGGCCTCGCCCCCTGGATGCATGCTGGGGAGGATCCTCCAATGGACCATACCTTGGCACTTGCCCTGATCCCACCCCCTTCTGCCAGAGACCCTCAGATCTGTCCCACTCCTGCCCAGGCCCCCACAGCCCCACTTGATACGAACGATGTAGAGCTGGCCATGCCCACCCAGTAGGCCACACCCACTCCATCCACACCCACCCAGTAGGCCATATCCACCTTGGCCACACCCATCCGGCCCCCTGAGGGCAACCACAATGCTGATGCGGCCCTCAATGAAATTGAGTTTGACACCCCTGAGTTAAGCCATAGGATGGCCACACTAAGATACAAGGAAGGATGTATTTGGAAAAGATCAGATGGAGTGAAATAGCTGTAATTAGGGTGCAACTGGGAATAGACAGAGCTGACAGATTACAAGGAGAAAAGTAAGGAGGCAGCAAGCAGAGAGGCAAGGAAACCTGGAGTGAAGGCTGGCATTTGGGTGAAGACCCGAGAATGAATGGGACCCATTCCAAGGGGTGAGGAATGAATGGCATGCTTGAGGTGGGATGCCAGAACTACTGCGGGAATTGACAATGTGTTTCTTAGACCCTGTTTCTCCGTCTTTAACGATGGCTTATTTGGCAGCTGGTGATCATTCCCATTCTCACGCAGAGTGCCGAGCCTGATGGTTTTCAAAGTATTCACGTTCTGTTTAAAGGCACAACAGCAGAGAATACCGAGGTTTCCTTTGGACCTAGCTGGGATTTAGAACAATAAAGCAGTGATATTTGTGTTTATTTCCTTTTTTTTAACTGTTAGGAAGTCTCGCAGCTGAAGCTTCCCTGCTCCTATCAGTGGCTTTCATGTGTCGTGTAATTTCCTCTTAGCCTCTCATTTTAAAAAGAGATAGATTAAAAGATACCCCATAACTCAGAAACTAGATAATGGACTATGGTATTGAACTCTGGAATTCTACAGCCTGCCTAAGCCAGGTTGACCAAGGAGGTCATATATATTTATTGCCCTAGTGCTGCTTTTTCTGAAGCAGGAATAGAATAGAATAGAATAGAATAGAATAGAATAGAATAGAATAGAATAGAATAGAATAGAATAGAATAGAATAGAATAGAATAGAATAGAATAGAATAGAATAGAATAGAATAGAATAGAATAGAATATGGAATGGAATATGGAATGGAGTAGAATAGAATATGTGAATAGAATAATGTGAATAGAATAGAATAGAATAGAATAGAATAGAATAGAATAGAATAGAATAGAATAGAGTAGAGTAGAGTAGAGTAGAGTAGAGTATAGAATAGAATAGAATAGAATAGAATAGAATAGAATAGAATAGAATAGAATAGAATAGAATAGAATAGAATAGAATAGAATAGAATAGAAGCTGTTTTGGACCACAAATAACTTCAGTCTGATTTCAGCAGGTGGAAAAATCTAGATGACTTTCACTGAATTCACTAGCTAATATGGCTCAGGTTCTATTTTTTCTTGAAAAGGAGACCTTCACAATATTCTAGAAGTATGTGGTAGATACAAAAACTGTCATCATATTATCTCCCCCTACAAGAGAAAGATGACCATAATAAGGATTGGCTTTGATTTGACTCAGAAGTTGAAATAATAATAATAATAACAGCTGGAGCACCACTTGAACACCATTGGCATTGACAAATTCGCCATCAGTCAATTGCAAAAGGCGGCCTTACTAGGAACTGCTTCCATCCTGCGACAATATCTGTAATACCATCAAACATCCACATCTGCCTATCCCAGGTTCTTGGGAAGGACTCGATAGGTAAACAAAAATGCCAAATCCAGTCTGAACATCTGACTGACTGTGCGATGATTAATAATAATAATAATAATAATAATAATAATAATAATAATAATAATAATAATAATAATAATAATAATAATAATAATAATAATAATAATAATAATAATAATAATAATAATAATAATAAAGAAGGAAGAAGAAGAAGAAGAAGAAGAAGAAGGAAGAAGAAGAAGAAGAAGAAGAAGAAGAAGAAGAAGAAGAAGAAGAAGAAGAAGAAGAAGAAGAAGATGGAAGGGACCTTGGAGGTCATCTAGTCCAACCCCCTGCTCAGGCAGGAAACCCTCTACCATTTCAGACAAATGGCTGTCCAGTCTCTTCTTAAAAACTTCCAGTGTTGGAGCATTCACAGCTTTTGGAGGCAGGTTGTTCCACTGGTTAATTGTTCTAACTGTCAGGAAATTTCTCCTTAGTTCTAGGTTGCTTCTCTCCTTGATTAGTTTCCATCCATTGCTTCCACTGATTAATTGTTCTTGGAATAATATCCTGGAATAGACCAAGACCAAATCATCCCCATGTTGTTGCCAAGAACAATGGCAACAATGGATGTGAGTGATGATGCAGTCACCAGAATTAGAGCTCATAGGGACAAAATCTCCATCGTAATATCTGCTGTCCATGAAACTTCAATATATAACACCACAGACAGAGCATTGATGTCCTTTTTGTCTGCTTGAACTCAAAGCTTGTTGACAAGGTCAAATCCCATATTTACTTATCCATTAAAAATATATTGTAATTTTGTCTTTATGGATTGGCTTTTACAGTACTATACTTTGCCTCATGAAGCACTTGAAGTAGCTCATATCAATCCGAAAGGTGCTTTTTCAAGAGGCAACTGAATGTTCTTTGTGTTTCTTTGAAGATGTTTAGCTTCTCATCCAAGGAGCTTCTTCAGCTCTGACTGGATGGTGGGGAATGAAAGGATTGATACTCCTTGCAGAACGTTGGTCATTTGCATTTTTTGAGGCCACTTGGAGGTTTATCTGTGTCCTCAGGATAACCTTAGTAGTGCAAATGTGTGTGGAGCCTTCTTGGCTGCAGGATGTTTTCTGCCCTGTGTCCCTACCACACACATTTGCACTGCTGAGATGACCCTGAGGACACAGGTAAACCTCCAAATGGCCTCAACGACTCTCTAAAAGAACGCAAATGACCAGCATGCCTGGCTGAGGAATTCTGGGAGCTGAAGTCCACAAGTCATAAAAGGGCCAAGTTTGAAGACCCCTGTCCTAATATATCTGCAAGATATATTTTATTCTTTTTCTATAGGAAGCTTCTTTTGCTATATGAGGGAAACACTCAGTCAAGCTACATTAGAATTCAGATCTTTTACACACAAGGACATATGGGATGTAATCAATACTAGCAACATATGCTTGAGAGGCCGGGGGAAGCAGAAGAAAAAAAAATCAACATACAAGGTGGGTGGATAGCATCAACAAGATTATGGGAATGCTCTTGAGATATCCAAAGATTATCCCCATGGGCAGTTTGATAGGGAAGACATTTTTCTATGCAGTTATCAGAAGTCAGGACTGATTCAAAGACCCCAAACTAACTAACTTCATATCATTGTACCTATTGTTTCCAAAGAATGAAGCTTTAAGTTTTTATCCCGTTCAGTAATGCAAGGAAAATGGGGACACAATTATTCAAGACGCATATGCAGAATTTCAATAAGACAAGAGGAATAAAAAAGTATAATTAACTGAATTCTCTCTTGCCCTCTTCTTGTTGGAAAAGGGAAAAAAAAGAAAATAGTCAATGAATTATTCACTATTGTTTTCACATCTTTCTTTTGTGTCTTAAACATTACATGGCATTTACATTGTTTCTGTAATTGGGCACGTGGCAGTATACGATGGATTGTATTTAATTCGGAGGATATTTTCCTTGCTTTTTGGTTAGCAACTTCATCCTGACACACACAGAGAAAGAACTAATAGCGGGCTCCGAAATCATTAAAATAAATATTTGAGATTTAAGTAGGACCATAGAGAAAACTTGTTTAGCAATTGGGATGTCCTTAAGTAGCGGGCAAGAAAAGTGCTAGGTGTTTTAATTATTACTAATTAACAGAATGCTCTTGACTTGTCCAGTCACTTGCAAAAAATGTAACTTTTTGTCTCAAAGAATTTGATTCAAAGTTTTGTCACATTTACACCTGCAGGAGATCCAAAGTGAACACCATTATCTCATTTTTCTTTGTTTTTTTGAATTTTGTGGCACAAAATATAAGCCCCAAGCCTATATGTAAATAAATGGAAATTAGCACAAACAAACAAACAAAATTAATGTGTTCTCTTGGGGGAAAAAAAACCCATAGTCGCAAGATTTGTTTTTCTCGCCATGCGCATGTATACATAACCCGAACTAGACTGTTGTTTCTCTGTGTCATATAATATATGTGGGTATATGCATAATTCTGTATTTATTTATTTATTTTTGTCATATTTATGTAGTGTATCTCGGAGGTGGTGACCCTTTGAGAGCTGTATGTGACAAAATTTCATTTTAATGTATGCCAATCAGTGTACATTCAAAGTGACAATAAAGTTATTATTCTATTCTATTCTATTCTATTCTATTCTATTCTATTCTATTCTATTCTATTCTATTCTATTCTATTCTATGTCTAGTCTAGTCTATTCTCCAATATTTATTCTATTCTATTCTATTCTATTCTATTCTATTCTATTCTATTCTATTCTATTCTATTCTATTCTATTCTATTCTATTCTATTCTATTCTATTCTATTCTATTCTATTCTATTCTAGTCTACTCTACTCTACTCTACTCTACTCTACTCTACTCTACTCTACTCTACTCTACTCTACTCTATTCTATTCTATTCTATTCTATTCTATTCTATTCTATTCTATTCTATTCTATTCTATTCTATTCTATTCTATTCTATTCTATTCTATTCTATTCTACTTCTAAATTCTATTCTATTCTATTCTATTCTATTCTATTCTATTCTATTCCATTCCAGTCCAGTCCAGTCCAGTCCAGTCCAGTCTAGTCTAGTCTAGTCTAGTTTATCCCGTTCTGTCCTGTCCTGTCCTGTCCTGTCCTAGTCTAGTCTAGTCTAGTCTAGTCTAGTCTAGTCTAGTCTAGTCTAGTCTAGTCTAGTCTAGTCTAGTCTAGTCTAGTCTAGTCTAGTCTAGTCTAGTCTAGTCTAGTCTGGTCTGGTCTGGTCTGGTCTGGTCTAGTATATTCTATAGTTACAAGAAATATGTCGTATGTACTCAAAGCATTTATGCACAGTAAAAAGATTGCTGTCGGGCACAACAAATCAGTAAGGCTGCAGCATAGAAGGATTATTCAAGCCTAGAATACTAGAATCTGATCAATTGGAGTTCAACACTAAATTGGCATCAGACAAGGGTCAATGGAATTCATGCCGGGAGGGGGGGGGCTGGACTTGGAGCGCTTGTGGGAATGCAGCAATTCTAAACTGATGACATGCTTAATTCCACCCCTCCAGCTCTGCCTGCTTTTCTCCTACAATTGCATTCAACTTTAACTTGTGCCTGGTGAAACCAAAATTAATAGGGTTACCCTTCCCAAGCTATATGTTTTCTGTTGTTGAAAATAACACAGCAAGACTTGCCTTAATTGACTTAAAGGGCATTTTTTTTAAAAAAAGTCCTTAGAAAGTACTAATTCACAAAATGGGAAGCCTCGCATAGTTGCTTTGAAAGCACAGGGAATGGTTATTTTGGCCTCTGTGGAAGCTTCATGCATCCTGGAGTCATGGGTAACCCAATATCTCCAATTGTGATGAAAAATTGCTTCTGCCATCCATTCAGTGAAGAAGCTGTGTTGGAAAACCAGTAAGATCTTGCAGTTAGGATGTTGGATGGAAAACTGAACTATTCTCGTCACAAAATTTAACTGGATGATGTTTTGACAGCCATAATAATTCTCTGTGGAACCACCTTTTACTTAAAAAGTGACACATGAGAATTGTAGAATACATAGGTATGTTTGTTTTTAATTCTTTCTATTAAGAATGAGATGTTTACTGCACATTTCTGTGCATTATCTTTTTTAAAAAATACTATTTAAATATTTAAGCAGATTATATATATGTATATGTATGTATGTATGTATGTATGTATGTATGTGTGTATATACTCTGTTACCTAGAGCCATTTTTCTAGACAAAAATATTTGAGTAACCTCATATTAATAACTGAGGCATAAAGCAGTCTCAAGAATAGTGAAATTAGGTAGCCATTTTGAGCATTCAACTTTTCCTCTGCCTGCCTAACCCAAAAAGAAGCAAATAGGTTGGTTGCCTTCCAGCTGTTCCAGATGTCATAGCTATCTGCAGAGAAATAAAAAAAAAGCTCTTGCTGACACATTAGGAAGGTCTTTGAATGAACTCAATGCCTTCCATTCATTGTGTCATGCCGATATTTTAATTAAAGACTTGAAAGGGTGGCCTCTGGATTATATTTCCACAATGGCAATATTAGGAACCCTCGGGCAAAGTTATTAAAGGAAGGGTCATTGAATACATTTCAGAAAGTTCAAAGACACAGGGTAGGACAGTGATGGCGGACCTTTTAGAGACCGAGTGCCCAAACTGCAACCCAAAACCTACCTACGTATCGTCGGGTGCCGGGTGGGTATGGCCCATTGGGTGGGTGTGGCCCATTGGGTGGATGTGGCCAATTGGGAGGGCGGGGCCCATTGGGTGGGCGTGGCTGTGGTGGTAACGGCAGACTGGGTGGGACTAAAAAGTTCAATCAATCAATTCCAACTTTGCAAGATCTTCTTTTTCCCCGCAAGAAGTTGAAATTGACTGATTGATTGAACCTTTTTTTTTTTTTGCACACGGCGGTGGAGGCCTAAAGCGAAAAGGTTTTATAAAACCCAGCTGAAGGTCTAGGACTGGGGTGACGGCGCGCATGCCCACAGAGAGGGCTCTGAGTGCCGCCTCTGGCACCCGTGCCATAGGTTCACCACCACTGGGGTAGGAGATGACCAGGCTGAGCCCAATCGCTGTGCGTATCTTAGCAATCATGGGGAGATATTCGCAACAGTCATTTAAGAGACCGATAAGGGAGATAAAATGCGCTCACAATCATTCTAAACATTAGCCCAGATAACGTTGGAGAAAAAAAGAAAGTAAATGTCCTTGCTTCCAGCAAGTCAAAGGGAGAGAGACAGAGGGAGAGAGAGACAGAGAGAGACAGAGAGAGACACAGACACAGAGAGACACAGACACACACACACACACACACAGAGAGAGAGAGAGAGAGAGAGAGAGAGAGAGAGAGAGAGAGAGAGAGAGAGAGAGGAGAGAATGAAAATAAACCTAGTTTTCTTGCATGTTAGATCCCACCCCCCATTTTTCCAAAGAAATCTTTCTTTAAAAGTACTTTCTGACAGCAGACATAACGGAGAAAATGGCCATCAGCAACGACTGCCAGACAGAGAATATGGAGCTGCTTTGAGGTGTCCTCTGGAGATATGAATTTTGAGTGAACAAATCCTTTTACACTGGCCTTCAAAAAAAGACAGTGTTTACATTTCTTGTCACTCAATAGGCTTCAGTTAACTCCTCTGCCGTTTCCTAATATACTGCAGTACAGCCAAGAACTTTGCTTGGAAATACTGGTGTTCAAATCTCTCTCCAGCCTTATACTTCTTAAGTGGCTTTAAACTCAGAATGACCTTTTTTTCCCCCCTATTCGCACTATTTTCTTCTCCAATAATATCGATCTGCTCTACAGAGTTTGGGTGAACATTATCTGAAGTTTTATAACGTATAGATCTGGATCGATACAACACTTCCAATAATTCTGTGGCACTTCCTGAAAGATTGCTCTACTATGCTAGGGCAACATTTCAACATCAGCTGTCCACCTCACTAAATGTGACCTTGGGCAGCATGCAAAACAAAACCCCGGTTCAAAACAAACATAAACCACCATTAAGAACAACTAATCATAAACATAAACCAATATTTCTTTTTTAAACTACTTAAGATGGACTTATTTAAGTCAAAGTAAGAAGCTGTGGTGGCGCAGTGATTGGAATGCAGTATTGCAGGCTGACTCTGCTGACTGTCAGCAGTTCGATTCTCACCGGCTCAAGGCTTCCATTCTTCCGAAGTCGGCAAAATGAGGACCCAGATTGTTGGGGACAGTATATGCTGACTCTGTAAATTACTTAGAGAGGGTGAAGTGGTATATAAGTCTAAGTGCTATTGTTATATAAGAGTCATAGTGGCACAATGGTTAGAATGCAGTATTGCAGGCTAACTCTGCCCACAGCCAGCAGTTCAATCCTGATGGGGCTCAAGGTTGACTCAGCTTTCCATCCTTCCAAGGTCGGTAAAATGAGGACCCGGATTGTTGGGGGGCAACATGCTGACTCTGTAAACCTCTCAGAGAGGGCTGTAAAGCGCTGTGAAATGATATATAAGTTTAAGTGATATTGCTAGTGCTATTCCACTTCGATGGGAGAAAGAGAGGCTGTCGAAATATCCCTTGCGATATCAGGAGATGGAAGAAGACAGGAATGACGCCGAACTTCAGCTGAACTAATCCAGGCATCCTATAATAACAGAAACCAAATCGTTTGCTTACTGCAATTATGCATGCTGGGGGTTTTATCCATCCTTAAATTTATGCAAGCAGTCGTGCAAAGTAGGTTAAAATTTGTGGTGGGACAGTGAAGACTGAACAGGATCAAAACATTTATTATTTATTATTTGAGATTATTTGAGGAGGCATCTTTTCACCATCAGATCTACCCATCCCTTCAGCGCTGGCAGCGAAGGTGTGTAACAGGCCCTGTGCATTAAAGATTGTCATCTGACAAAGACCCAAGAGATGGGGATTTTCTGCTCTGGTTTCTGCCCTCTGGAACATCATTCCTCCCCTGGTGACGTGGCCCCCATCCCTACCAGTCTTCCAGAAAGCCCTTAAAACACGGTTTTTCCATCAACCTTGAGGATTCCCTATTGGGAATCCTTTTGATATCTCTCTGACTTTAGCCAACTCAGAAAAAACTAGCTATAAAAAAAACAGCAGCCCAATCAAGGGACTGCCCCCCCCCTCCCAAGAACACTCCTACTGACATGGATGGGCAAACCACTACTATATAAACAGGGAACGAACCCCAATCTCTTCTAGCACTGATGATGTTACCTAGGTTGGTAGTGAAATGTCTGCAAGAAGACAACCAAGCCTAGGACGGCACTCATATATATCCTTTGCGTTAGCAGGGAAGAGGAATGCCCCCTTTTTGCTGTTTCTCAGTGCTTTGCTTTTCTCTTTCAGTTGTCCTGCCTGGCTGCATCCAAACCTGGGAGATTTGTACGATTGTGTGAACTGTGGTGGCGCGGTGGTTAGGATGCAGTACTGCAGGCTACTTCTGCTGACTGCCGGCTGACTGCAGTTCGGCAGTTTGATTCTCACCGGCTCAAGGTTGACTCAGCTTTCCATCCTTCCAAGGATGGACCCGGATTGTTGGGGCAATATGTTGACTCTGTAAACTGCTTAGAGAGGGCTGTAAAGTACTATGAAGCAGTATATAAGTCTAATGCAAACTCTGCCTACTGCCAGGAGTTCGATCCTGACCAGCTCAAGGTTGACTCAGCCTCCCATCCTTCCTAGGTTGGTAAAATGAGGGCCCAGATTGTTGGGGGCAAATATGCTGACTCTGTAAAGTGCTTAGAGAGGGCTGTGAAGCACCGTGAAGCCATATATAAGTCTAAGTGCTATTGCTACAAAAGAGTCTGATTCTAAATTGTAGAAATAATTCCTGGATATGATTGTTGAACTAACCCCTTATCTCTCCACAAAGCCCTTCTCCTCTCCGTCTACTGCACTTCCGCTATTTGAATTTAAGGGTCTGGTCTTCACTTCCCCAGAGTCAGGATATCTGACAAATGTTTCTTCTTCATTTTGGTCCTCTCTGCCTCGGTTTGCCTTACCATACCTGAGAATCCTATTTCTTCTGCATCTTGCAATTGTACCTTAACCACCTGTCCTCACCTGCATTATTTGATCACCATGATGTAAAAAAAGATGTTGAGACTCTAGAAAGAGTGCAGAGAAGAACAACAAAGATGATTAGGGGATTGGAGGCTAAAACATGCGAAAAACAGTTGCTGGAACTGGGTATGTCTAGTTTAATGAAGAGAAGGACGAGGGGTGACATGATAGCAGTGTTCCAATATCTCAGGGGTTGCCACAAAGAAGAGGGAGTCAAGCTATTCTCCAAAGCACCTAAAAGCAGGACAAGTAACAGATGGAAACTAATCAAGGAGAGAAGCAACCTAGAACTAAGGAGAAATTTCCTGAGAGTTAGAACAATTAATCAGTGGAACAACCTGCTTTCAGAAGCTGTGAATGCTCCAACACTGGAAGTTTTTAAGAAGAGATTGGACAACCATTTGTCTGACATGGTATCGTGTTTCCTGCCTAAACATGGGGTTGGACTAGAAGACCTCCAAGGTCCCTTCCAACTGTGTTATTCTATTCTATTCTATTCTATTCTATTCTATTCTATTCTATTCTATTCTATTCTATTCCATTCCATTCCATTCCATTCCATTCCATTCCATTCTTTAATTCCTTTACATATTTTTTTCAAGTCTCTTGCAACCAACGTGTAAAGTCAATTATGAATTTAGGGTGTAACTAATGTCAATGAATTAATGATGTGATGAGGTCAGAATCAAAGCCATAATCAAGTCTTGTGCTGTACCTTAAGCATGTTATTTCAGCAAGTAAACACATATGATGTTTGATACCATTATGCATTTCTTCTTCTTAGCTTAAGTTCCAATGTTGTGTGGACTGGTGGAGCAAAGGAAAAGAAATTTGGCTTGGAATTTTTCTTCAAACGCTTGACGTTTGAATTTCCTTTAGTGGAAATTCCTTACCTCTTTCCAAGAGTCACATTTGATGACATTTCATGGCTCCAGAATAAAATGCTCTCTCTCACCCACACTAACCCATACTGTAAATATTCACTAAAATACTAACAAGACAGCATTAAACAGGGTTAAAAGTACCACACCGATCAGTTAAATGTATTATGTATTATCGGCTGTATTTTATGTTATTTTCAGTATTGTACCCTGCCCAAGGTCACTTTCTATGAGATGGGTGGCACTGTCAATTTGATTAATAAGTAAATAATAAACCTATACTGTAGTGTATTAGTTATGCTTGAGCAGGGGGTTGGGTTAGAACACCTCCAACGTCCCTTCCAACTCTGTTACTCTCTGTTCTATATCAGGGGTCTTCAGACTTGGCCCCTTTTATGACTTGTGGACTTCAACTCCCAGAATTCCTCAGCCAGGCACGTGTGGTGTTCAGTCTTAGTGTTGCAATAATGAAAAGGAAAGAGGTCTGTGAACGAACTTCCTTCGGGAACACAGGTGCGGGCCTTTGCAAACCTTGAAATTGTTCTTTGCAAGAAGATGCCAAATATCATGGTTAGATGAAAAGGCTTTAAAAGCTTGGCAGAACGCCATCATCTTTTGAAGGATCCCAGCCAAAACCAGTGGAATATTTCTGTCTAGCAGTACAACATGGCAGAATCCCAAGCAACTGTCAGCCCCAACAGGAACGCTGGCATGAATTGTCCATATAGCACATATGAATATCTATGACAGAATGGGGGGGGGAATAACTCACTGAAGCATTAGATTTTATATGTACTTCTAAATCAGGCAGCCTGAACAGAAGTGAAGACAATATAACAGTGGGGTGTTCTAATCAACCTACAAAGGAAGAAAAATAACTCAGGGGCTGCCACAAAGAAAAGGGAGTCAAGCTGTTCTCCAAAGCACCTGAAGGCAGGACAAGAAGCAATGGATGGAAACTAATCAAGGAGAGAAGCAACCTAGAACTAAGGAGAAATTTCCTGACAGTTAGAACAATTAATCAGTGGAACAGCCTGCCTCCAGAAGCTGTGAATGCTCCAACACTGGAAGTTTTTAAGAAGAGACTGGACAGCCATTTGTCTGAAATGGTATAGGGTTTCCTGCCTGAGCAGGGGGTTGGACTAGATGACCTCCAAGGTCCCTTCCAACTTTATTATTATTATTATTGATCATTGCATAGTCAGCCAGAAGTTCAGACTGGATTTGGCATTTTTGTCTACCTATCGAGTCCTTCCCAAGAACCTGGGATAGGCAGATGTGGATGTTTGATGGTATTACAGATATCGTCACAGGATGGAAGCAGTTCCTAGTAAGGCTGCCTTTTGCAATTGACTAATGGCGAATTTGTCAATGCCAATGGTGTTCAAGTGGTGCTCCAGTTGTTTTGGGATTGCACCCAAGGCGCCTATTACTATTGGTACTACCCTTGCTTTTCTTTATTATTATTATTATTATTATTATTATTATTATTATTATTATTATTATTATTATTATTATTATTATTATTATTATTATTATTATTATTATTATTATTATTATTATTATTATTATTGATCATCGCACAGTCAGCCAGCTGTTCAGACTGGATTTGGCATTTTTGTCTACCTATCGAGTCCTTACCAAGGACCTGGGATAGGCAGATGTGGATGTTTGATGGTATTACAGATATTGTCGCAGGATGGAAGCAGTTCCTAGTAAGGCCACCTTTTGCAATTGACTAATGGCGAATTTGTCAATGCCAATGGTGTTCAAGTAATGTTCCAATTGTTTTGGGATTGCACCCAAGGCGCCTATTACTATTGGTACTACCCTTGCTTGCTTTTGCCAGTCTTTCTATTTCTATTTATTATTGTTATTGTTGTTGTTGGTGGTGGTGGTGTTATTGTTATTATTGTTGTTGTTTTTGTTGTTGTTATTATTATTACTACTACTATCTTTGGACCTATCAAAAAATAAATGAAAACAGACTGCTGGTGATGCCCAGACCTCGTTCTTTACTAAATAGTAAAGATAGAAAGGAATGGATGGGAGAGTTAAAATGCTCTGAGACTTAGAGTCCTTGTCAATTACCTAGGCAGCAGTTATTTAAAAGGAATCTAAAGGAAAGATGAAAGGCAAAAAAGGGCCACCTCCTTAAACCTTCTCCTCAATTACAAGGGCAATTTCAAATGAAAGTACAGCAGAGAGATTTTAGTTATAGGAAACTATCCTTTAAGGCCAACGCACAGATGTATCTGGTATTAAATTAGGACTGCTTTAAAGAATATTAGTTGTCGATTTTTTTTTAAAAAAAAAATACACGACGTGAACAAATGTTAGCAACCCGCAAACACAGTTTTGGAAGAGGGCTTTGATTTGTAGATGTTGCCATCTATTTTGATTGCTTCAGGGTTGGTGGTTTTTTGTTTTTTGTTTTGTTTTGTTTTGTTTTTAAAATTAGTTTCTCTCTGGTTTTAATTTGAACTCCTTATTTTTATTGTTACTTAATTATAATTGAGTTGCGGGAGGTTCATTGTTATGACTGAAATTTGCCAAGGATCTCTCAACCGCAGTGGGGAAAAAAAAAATCAATGTATGAAACAACAGAATAAATAAATATATTCCATTAAAGCAAATTGATCTATGACATACATAGATAGAGAATGCATACCAAATGACCGCAGACAAAGCTCCAGTTTGACAGGCAGTTTAGAGGCAAATCGATGGAAACTCCAAATTGAATTGGGCCCAGACTGAAATCTGGGGTAAATAGATTCAAATGCCTCTGAATTAACTCATTGATTCAGAAGGTCTGAATGGACTCCACAACTTGAATTGTATCAGTGATTCAAACGAGATTGAACCAATCTGCACATCCCTGGGATGTAGGATATGTTAAGTGGCTTGTGAAAGGAAATTCGTTTTGAGGGAATGGAGATGGAATAATTCTCACCATAAAAGACATCAAAGAGCAAAACCCTCTTTATGCTCACTTTGTCGATATGCTTCGTTTGGTCCCATTACATTCCCCCAAATCCTAATTCCTACCTGTATATAAGGGGGGAGAGGAGAGAGGGGAGGGGAGGAGAGGAGAGGAGAGAGGAGAATGGAATGGGAATGGATGACAGGAAGTGAAGTGAGGTGAGGTGAGGTGAGGTGAGGTGAGAGGAGAGGAGAATGGAATGGAATGGAATGTAGGAGAGGAGAGGAGAAGGAGAAGGAGAAGGAGAAGGAGAAGGAGAAGGAGAAGGAGAAGGAGAAGGAGAAGGAGAAGGAGAAGGAGAAGGAGAAGGAGAAGGAGAGGAGAGGAGAGGAGATGAAGGGGAGAAGGAGAGGAGAGGAGAAGAGAGGGAAGGGGAAGGGGAAGGGGAAGGAGAGGAGAGGAGAGGAGGAGAAGAGGGAAAGGAGAGGAGAGAAGAAGAGGGAAAGGAGAGGAGAGGAAGGGGGAAGGAGAGGAGAGGAAGGGGGAAGGAGAGGAGAGGAGAGGAGAGGAGAGGAGAGGAGAGGAGAGGGAAGACTCAACAACTCTAGAGAAATTAAACGCGAGCTATTTAAAGAACTATGAGAAGAGACTGTTAAAATGTTAATGGAAGTATGTCAACAAATATGGCTTCAAACAGTCTACAGACTGGAAAATGCGATATGCACTGTGCCTATAGTGAAGGCGCAATGCATTGCAACAGACTGCACTTACCGTAAATTGTGTTATAATGACACAATGTCTAGGTCAATAGAGGAAGAGTATCTTCTTAGCAGTCTGTTAAGAAGAACGGAGTGCTCTTCCATTGAGTTTTCTGCTGCAAGGCTTGACCTTAATCATACATTATAGCAAGCCCAAAGAACCTTCAAGTCAGGGGCACCAAATCAGATGATGGTGTTTTGCAAGACTAGAAACCCCCAAAGGTGAAGTAGTCTGGGTTTGATACTTCAGTAATAATGATATCCATTGCAACACACCAGTTGTCTTATCCGGACAGCTGCAGGCATTCTTCCAACAAATATTTAGATTTTTTTTTTCCCAGTAAAGAAATTTATTTAGTCCCTTTATACATACATACAATAAAGTATATACATCTGCAAGTAATTTGCAAAGCAGTTGCAATTGTCTACGAACTTCAATAGCTACAAAGCCTTTTCTCTCTTAAATTAGGTTACTCCAAAAAAAAAAAAGGGGGAAAACAGAAATCCATTATTATAATTTTTTTTGTCTGAAAGACTTGGTTTTGGCATTGATCCAAATTTGGTGCTTCGCAGATGCTCAGAGATCCCATTTCTCAGTTTGTAGTAAGAGATACTATTTGGAACGTGGCTTTATTTAGTCGACTTGAGGAATCTAATAAAAGTAAAACAAGTCTAGCAGATCTAAAATTTACCCAGCTCATCTAGATTCTACTTTCTTTAGCTTCTGTTCCTTTCTGTGCCTGCCCTAAATTACAGGCAATTACAGGAGGAACAGATCAGACATTCAGCCCCTGATCATCAATGGAGACTGTGTGGAGCGGGTGACAAGCTTTAGGTTTCTGGGTGTCACCATAAAGGAGGACCTGACCTGGAGTGCTCACATTATAGCATTGGTTAAGAAGGCCCAGCAGAGATTATATTTCTTGAGACTTCTCAGGAAACAACAACTGAATGAAAAACTGCTTGTGACCTTCTACCGTTGCTCTATACAGAGCATTCTAACCTATTGCATTTGTGTGCGGTTTGCTTGCTGCAGATAGGGAAGTGCTCCAGAGGGTCATTACCATTGCCCAGATTGGCTCCCCCCCCCCCCCCCCGCTGGACGAACTGTACAGTTCCTGCTGTCTTAGGAAAGCTCAAAATATTCTTAAAGATTCATCTCCTCCCGGACATTCTTTTTTTGAACTATTACCATCTGGCAGACGGTACAGGATAATAAAAACAAAGACAAATAGGCTGAAAAGTAGTTTTTATCCCAGAGCTGTAACCAAATTAACTACCACAATACAGTGCAACATTGAAGTGCAATATTAGGGGCAGAACAAGGGTGAATTAGAATGTGAGGGACGTGTGTATATAATGTATGTTTTTATTTGTGGTTTTTACTTGTGTGTAGTGTGCACTGTGGACAGCACTTAATTTTGTTGTAAGTTACACAGTGACAATAAAGATATTCTATTCTATTCTATTCTATTCTATTCTATTCTATTCTATTCTATTCTATTCTATTCTATTCTATTATTCTATTCTATTCTATTCTATTCTATTCTATTCTATTCTATTCTATTCTATTCTATTCTATTCTATTCTATTCTATTCTAAATTCTATTCTATTCCTATTCTATTCTATTCTATTCTATTCTATTCTATTCTATTCTATTCTATTCTATTATTCTATTCTATTCTGTTCTGTTCTATTCTATTCTATTCTATTCTATTCTATTCTATTCTATTCTATTCTATTCTATTCTATTCTATTCTATTCTATTCTATTCTATTACATTACATTACATTACATTACATTACATTACATTACATTACATTCTACATTCCATTGTTATATTCTGTTCTAAATTCTATTCTATTCCATTACATTCCATTCTATTCTATAGATATTTTTTTAACCATTAGTGAATTTCATGTACCAATTGGTTGTGTCTGCTTATTTTATTGGTCTTGTGTTTAAGCTCAATGGATTAGCATTAATACTAGGCAAATGTATGTATCCACACTATAATCAAAACAAAGGTATTGAAGCAATTGATTACATCCATGATGGATTTTTTAAAAAAGACATGGGATTTAACGGGTGGGGATCAAAAAAGGAGCAACAGCCTGCCACCCCTCCATCCCCTTATGTATTGTCTCTTTTGCAGTTTTAGTAATCCTTCATTAATTACAGGCAGTGCTTGTAATTAATCGTGCCCCAAATTTCTGTTGAGATCACGGAGATCCTGCGATAATGGTCACAAAGTGTGAAAAAAAAAAATCATAAATTACTTTTTTTCAGCGCGGTTGCAACTTTGAACAGTCGCTAAGTGAACTGTCGTAAGTTGAGGACTACCTGTATTACGGGGAATCTCTAATGTCGTGCTGGAGCTGCAGCGCATGGAGCTTAGCGAAAGAAATCACCAAACCCCAAAAAAAAAATCTCTCTGAGCAAACAAAAAAAGAAAGGGCAAATTTCCATATTTTTGACACCAAAAGAGCAGATCTATTGCAGGCTATTAACCAATTGAGTAATTTGGCGCTTTAGATTTCACGTGCCATTGATTCCATTTATCACCTCATTAGTTTAGCTCAGTTCATTTTGTGCGTCTGCGCTTCTGTCGAGTTCCCCCCCCCACACACACACACCACCCGTGGGCTGTGTAAAAGAAAGAAAGAAAGGAGAAGTAAAAACAAACAAACCCAAAACTTCTTAATGATGAAGCTTCCATTTCCAAGCCTTTTCGGAAAGGCTGTTCTAGAACAGAAGAGGAGGCACAGTTGAAAGATGACCTGTCAGCAAAGCTAATCAGACTGACAGATTGCTCTGAGCTAAAATATGAAAGGTGATTCTGCAGCAATATTTTGAAATAAGGAAAGGGTGTCCTTTAAGATTAGAAAAACACTTCCATATCCTTCCCGCTAGGACTGCTCCTTTCCCAACCGTAATAAGGAAGGGCTATCTTTTAAGTAAAATTGCCTATCTTTGGCCAGTACAAGGAAAAAAAAAACCCCAAACAAACATTGACCTAATCTCTAAAAAATATTTCGATCTAGAAAGCCAATTTTCTCTCCCTGGTTGCAGCGTTTGTATATTTTTAACATCCGAATCGTTTTTTAATCGTTGCGTTGGCCAAGATTTGAACCACTTTGCTTTTGTAAACTGGGAGATTTTGATTTGCAGCGCAGCGCAGTGCAGGTTTTCTTGGAGGTACCAAGTACCATAGATGATATTAATCTGAGATTAGATAATAAATGGAAAAAACATAGCCTCTATTCTTGATATTTGCAGAGATGCTACTCTAAAGATAGCTTTTTTTTTCATTTCTAGTTGCGGTCTGAGTCTAACTGCTAATAATTGCCACTCTAGATTAACTACCCAATTGGTAACCCACCCCTAAACCTTATTTTTTTCCTCCTTTGGAATTTGGTAAAAAAAAAAAAAGGACTAGGACTGGAGCTCCTTATTCCTAGTACCACATCTTAAACCATTATCTGAATCTGGCTTGCTCTCTTTTTCATTTTATCCTAGATAAACACTCGCCTACTTTTCTATTCATATTATTTAATGAATCAACATTCTAGACTTTCAGTCTGTTCTGTTAGTTGCTGGTAATTTTTGCGGTTTTCAAATAACATATTTTCAATTACAGTTTTTCAATAAAACTCTCCTGATCAGCTCTTTAATTTTAACTTAGATTATCTTTTACTTCCTGAGTAGCAGTGTATAGGACTTGTATTTCATTCATATCAATGGGATGGGATGGGATGGGATGGGATGGGATGGGATGGAAGGGAAGGGAAGGGAAGGGAAGGGAAGGGAAGGGAGTGGAGTGGAGTGGAGCAGAATGGAAGAGTAGAGTCAGAAGGTCCTTGGAGGTCTTCTAGTCCAACCCCCTGTTCAAACAGGAGACCTTATACCATTTCAGACAAATGGCTGTCCAGTCTCTTCTTAAAAACTTCCAGTGTTGGAGCATTCACAGCTTCTGAAAGCAGGTTGTTCCACTGATTAATTGTTCTAACTCTCAGGAAATTTCTCCTTAGTTCTAGGTTGCTTCTCTCCTTGATTAGTTTCCATCTGTTACTTGTCCTGCTTTTAGGTGCTTTGGAGAATAGCTTGACTCCCTCTTCTTTGTGGCAACCCCTGAGATATTGGAATACTGCTAACATGTCACCCCTCATCCTTCTCTTCATTAAACTAGACATACCCAATTCCAGCAACCGTTCCTTATATGTTTTAGCCTCCAGGCCCCTAATCACTTTTGTTCTTCTTCTCTGCACTCTTTTTAAAGTCTCAACATCTTTTTTTGGTACTGTGGTGTCCATTCATTGTACTAACAATGGAAGATTCTTCAAGTAATACTACAATGCATTACAGTAGCTTTTATGAAAGATCTGAATTCCTGTCCAACTTTGCTGTTCATACTTTACAACAAAACAATGATAAATTTTCATTTTTTTAAATTTACAATATTTTGAATGCAAAACATCAATTTTGAGCATCAGGTACATATTTCAAATTTTTAATGGACCTTTTTGAATTTGGAATACTTCTGAAACAGTCAGAACAATGTTTCAATGTCTGATAAGTTCATTGTTTTAATGGGAGTGGGATGTTTTAAACTTTAAAGTTTTGCACATCAATACTAATAAAGTTTTTTTTTTTTCTATCAGAACTTGGAAATGGCTTCTGGCAACAGTTGAAGGCAGATGCTACCAATTTGGCAGCTGAATGAAAGATAATTGATTGAATCAAAAGAATTTGTGTATGGCATGATGGGGCTTTGCAAACAATGCTAAGCAGTATTCTGTGGAAAGGGAATTTGGGATATTATTCAGTAGTTTTTGGTAATATATTATGGAGATGAGAAACTAACCCTACATAGCTAGACTTCTTGAATTTGTTCATTTCCCTAAGCAGATATTCAGTTTATTTTTTTAAAAAGAATCTGTGAATCAGATAGCACAGATATGTATATTTGGATTGCTATTTTAACCAAGACATTTCCTAATAAATGTGTTTTGGGAGTTAGGTTCACCAATATTCAAGTTTCTATGCAATTTTTTTTCACGAGATACATTCTGCATAAATGAGAAGGAACATAGTATAATAGAGTTTGAAGGGACCTTGGTGGTCTTCCAGTCCAATCCTCTGCTCAAGGAGGAGACCCTATAACATTTCTGACAAATGGTTGTCCAGTCTCTTTTTGAAAGCCTTCAGTGATAGAGCACCCACAACTTCTGAAGGCAAGCTGTTCCATTGGTTGATTGCTCTAACCATTAGGAATTTTCTCCTTAGTTCTAGTGGCTTCTCTCCTTGATTAGTTTCCATCCATTATTTCAGTGCTTTGGAAAATAGGTTGACCTCCTCGTCTTTGTAGGAGCCTCTCAAATATTGGAACACTGCTGTCATGTCTAGCCCTTCTTTTCATTAGACTAGACATACCCAATTCCTGCAACCAAAGTAGAAGTAGAAAGAGAAGAAAGAGAAGAAAGAGAAGGAGGAGAAGGAGGTGGTTTCTGAGCTTGGTTGTTTTCCTGCAGATGTTTCATTACCTAACTAGGTAGCAGTGGGAGGAGGAGAAGGAGAAGGAGAAGGAGGAGAAGGAGAAGGAGAAGGAGAAGGAGGAGAAGGAGAAGGAGAAGGAGAAGGAGAAGAAGGAGAAGGAGAAGGAGAAGGAGAAGGAGGTGATCTCTGAGCTTGGTTGTTTTCCTGCAGATGTTTCATTACCTAACTAGGTAACAGTGGGAGGAGGAGGAGAAGGAGAAGGAGAAGGAGAAGGAGAAGGAGAAGGAGAAGGAGAAGGAGAAGGAGAAGGAGAAGGAGAAGGAGAAGGAGAAGGAGGTGGTCTCTGAGCTTGGTTTTTTCCTGCATATGTTTCATTACCTAAATAGGTAGCAGTGGGAGGAGAAGGAGAAGGAGGAGGAGGAGGAGAGGAGGAGGAGGAGGAGGAGGCGGAGGAGGAGGAGGAGGAGGAGGAGGAGAGGGGAGGAGGAGGAGGAGGAGGAGGAGGAGGAGGAGGAGGAGGTGGTCTCTGAGCTTGGTTGTTTTCCTGCGTATGTTTCATTACCTAACTAGGTAGCAGTGGGAGGAGAAGGAGAAGGAGAAGGAGGAGAAGAGGAGAAGGAGAAAGGAGGAGGAGGAGGAGGAGGAGGAGGAGGAGGAGGAGGAGGAGGAGGAGGAGGAGGAGGAGGAGGAGAAGGAGGTGGTCTCTGAGCTTGGTTGTTTTCCTGCATATGTTTCATTACCTAACTAGGTAGCAGTGGGAGGAGAAGGAGAAGGAGAAGGAGGAGAATTTCCACCAGAAGCTACACATACCTATGCTTTGACACATGATGGAGATTATATGACATTTAGTGATGAAGTGATAAATAGGGACTTTGGCTCTTCTATGAACAGAGACAGTCATGAACAATTATGAGACGCCTTCTACTGCAGAATAAATATATATTATTCCAAAGGAATATGTTTATAAATGTATTATTGATTTTAGTTTTGAATTGTTCTAAAATCCTTTTAGGGATATGATTGGTCAGGCACCAGCTGCAGTTTTAAATCCTTGAAGCGGACCAATCAGGAAAACCCTTCAGCCCGAGAGAAGATTTTCAAGATGTTTGCCTTGACTTTTAAGGCTGCCTTTGGCTTCTTCTATTCTTCTATTCCTCCCGCCGTTATGTCTTTAGCAAGTGGGAAAGGAATCTGGAAGGCAATTTTTGAATGCACATCTAAAACCGTAATTTCAACGAGCTCAAGGAAACGCAACATGTGCATCAGTGTTTTGAAAATGAATTACATCTTGTCTCAATTGTGTCTATTTAGCAAGAGAATAATTGGACTCAGACGGCCTCATCGGTATTCACAAGTTTGTTCAGCTGGTTTTAGTTCATTCCGTTATAACTCTTTTTTGTTCACGTTATATTAATTCTGAAGCCCAACAGCTTGAATTTGCAATTAGTCCCTCTTGTGAAAGTTCTTTTTATTTATTTAAGATGCTTTTAAAAAAAAAAAGAATTAAACTACCCTTTGTCTATGTTCCCAGCGTGGTTTAAAATTTATTTAAACGATGAAATATAATGCATCCATGGGACAAATAAAAAGCAATAAGCAGTCTTAGATATATCCAAAATCAAACACAAGCACAAAAGTAAAAAAAAAACAAAAAACAAAAAAAACCTCAGAAGCCCTAGAAACGAGTTTGAAATATTTCCCTCTGTGAGAGAGATGAGCAGTTTCCAAATTTGATCAATCAATCAATAAAATTAAAATAGTTTGCTTAGGTAAAATAAAATAAAACAGCAAAGTGTCAGGTGACCTTTCCTCTCCTCCCCCTCCCCCTCCCCCTCCTCCTCCTCCTTCCTCCTCCTCCTCCTCCTCCTCCTCCTCCTTCCTCCTCCTCCTCCTCCTCCTCCTCCTCCTCCTCTCCTCCTCCTCCTCCTTCCTTCTTCTTCTTCTTCTTCTTCTTCTTCTTCTTTCTTCTTCTTCTTCTTCTTCTTCTTCTTCTTCTTCTTCTTCTTCTTCTTCTTCTTCTTCTTCTTCTTCTTCTTCTTCTTCTTCCTCCTCCTCTTCCTCTTCCTCTTCCTCATATTTTCTACCAAGAAAGTCTGCAATCATATCTTGAGATAGGTTGATCTCACAGAACGTTCCAGGCCTAAAACCTGACACCGTAATGAGTACGCTATTGTACTCATTATGAGTATTGCCCATCGTAATCTAGTGAGATTGCTAAACAACATGTTTAATTGAACTTCCTTTTGATTTAATTTTCTTTTTCGTTTAATTTTAATTTAAAACCAGTCAACATTCAACACTGTTCCTTGAAGTTTCAGATAGGTTTTCAGCTTTATAGGTGTAAGCACATGGACTTGTTTTTCCCTGATCTGCACATCCTTTTCCAATACTTCGTCCAGCTGGAATTGAATTGCTCTTTTGAGATGCACTTTGCTGATTTCTTCTCTCATTGGCTAGCTCTTTAGAAACCTGAAAACCAAGCCTCTCTCAAGTAAAGACATTCATATTTCATCAATTTAGAGTTTCACTGATGTTCTTTCAAACCTGGTATGATTGTTAATAATCAGCGTTTAACTCTCTTTTTCCTAAAACATACTTCCCTTGCTTAACAAGCTTTTTCTCTCCATGAGAACCTGTTCCACATGTTCAAATTATTTGTTGTGTTTTTAGGCTTTTCACAAAATGCTTATAAGCCTTTATTATAAGGAGGGAAAGAAAAATGCAAAGTATCTTATTTAGTTAGTTTACTCTTTGCAGAGTTGGGCTGAAGGGAAGATTCCTTGCTAAGAGGTTATACAAGCAATTATGTTATCACAATCTTCATATGTTTCCACCAGCCATTCCCACCTGCCCTAACCATAATGCATGGCCAGTACATACAGACAGTGGTGGGATTCAAATATGTGAACAACCAGTTCTCTGTGTGGATGCCGCTTCCGGAAGTCCATTCTGGGCTTGGGCAACAAAAAATTAGCCACCCGTTCTGCCGAAGTGGTGCGAATTGGCTGAATCCCACCACTGCATACAGATAATTTTACTTGGGGAACACCAGATTATCTCCGTTAGCTTGCCTGCTTAGAATATTCGGTTGTGGTTATGTTATGTGCATTGAGAATCCCCACTAATTTATTTGGGAGGGTATTCTTTTAGGGACTGGGGGGGTTCAATAGTAAGGGAATTCTGTCACCTCGTATGTAAAAGGATCAGACACGCAAAGAGATCTAATACAATCTAGTGACTTAGGCGTGATTCTGTTGTCACTGGTCTGGCAAACAAGTTAGTATAAACTATATATATATATATATATATATATATATATATATATATATATATATATATATATATATATATATATGTGTGTGTGTGTGTGTGTGTGTGTGTGTGTGTGTGTGTGTGTGTGTGTGTTTTCTGAGGTTTTCACGGGTGTTTGTATGTAGGTCTTTGGTAATTCGGGTTTTCTCCCGCGTAAAATTGAAAGTGTCTTGGCAACGTTTCGTCGAAACATTGCCAAGACACTTTCAATTTTACGCGGGAGAAAACCCGAATTACCAAAGACCTACATATATATATATATATATATATATATATATATATATATATATATATATATTATTTCTTTCAGCAAAGAGACGGTGTACCCTCGTAATCTCCTAATGCCCAATTGACCTAACATGAGTTCAAAAGCTAAGCAGGATCTGGCCTCTTTAATACTAGACAGAGGCCTCCAGGGAATCTCAGGGCTCTAGGCTAGACTGAAAATGGGAAAAAAAAATATATTCCGAGATGCTTCACGTTCAGAGTCCCAGAGCATATTATCTAATCTCCACAGAGTGGCCTCTCAAAGAGATTCTAGCTTGGTTAGTCTACTCCAAAATGTAGATAGAAAATGATTTTACTCATCTTTCAACCAGTGCAAGGCAACAAAACAAAACAAATCATAAGTAAAACAAAAGAGCCAACTTTCCTTCCTTCCTTCCTTCCTTCCTTCCTTCCTTCCTTCCTTCCTTCCTTCCTTCCTTCCTTCCTTCCTTCCTTCCTTCCTTCCTTCCTTCCTTGTCATATTCATACTTACTTCTATGGTCACTCAACTCCACGAAGTGACAGTTTCCTAGTGATTCAGGGTGCTAACTTGTAGATTAGAAGAACAGAGTCCTTCCAGTCTAATGTGGAGCATATCTCATTGATTACAATTCAATTACAACTGTACCTTTTCATTTTTACAGAACAAAATCACTAATTGCAACTACTGCAAGAACAACACTCAAAGGAAGAGGAGGAGGAGGAGGGGAGGAGGAGGAGGAGGAGGAGGAGGAGGAGGAGGAGAGTATTTGGAAAGTGTCTTATTGTTCATTTCCTACTCGCTTCGGGTCTGTCAGATTCTCATTTTCACATTTCAGTAACATATTTTTTAGAGAAATCTCAGAGGGTTCCGATTTTTCATTTTGCTCTCTCTTCATAGAACTGGTCCAGAGGCAAATTTGAAAGGGAAACTTTTTTATATCTATCAAGAAAAGAAAAAAAAAGAAGTAGAATGCCATGGAAATGTAAACACTAACGCGCGTCCCACCGCGCCATGAAATTTGCCTCTTTATGTTTGGGATGAATCCTACAAAAAGATTTGTATCTGAAATGATAGCTTTGAAAGACGGGATAACTCCTGCCAGAGCAACCTGGGGAGCAGGAAGAGTAGGTCTCCTGAACTAGCCTCCAAGAACCTTCACTAATTGTTCAAGAAGGGGAGTGAGGCACACACTTCAGTGGGTGGAAGACTCGGAGGGTGAACGCACTCAAAACTCACATCTCTTTGATGAGACAGGTTGCCAGAGAGTTTGACGCCGCCAACGGAGGGTCTTTTATCATTGAAGCAATCCACAAACACCATAATAGCTCTCTCACTGAGCTGAAAAGGCAGTGAGCTTTCCAGCTGAATGTTAATGACATCCCATTGACAAGATGATATATACTGCTGCAGCAGGCAGTGGGAGATGGACAGACAAGTCAAACTACTGCTGTTCCCTGTCTTAATATGCCTCTCCCAATCAACATTCTGGGGAAGAGTCTAGTTGACTTTTACCCTGATGGTTGAGAGGGAGAGAGAGACACAGAAACAGAGAGAGAAACAGAGAGAGAGAGAGAGAGAGAGAGAGAGAGAGAGAGAGAGAGAGAGAGAGAGCATTTTGTTGTGTAACTATTGAACCTACAATTCTGATTGCTGCTACGATTCTACTTATTTTTTTTTTCAAGTTATTGAGGGGATGGAGTGATGAGACAAGAAGCTACCGCTGAAACTTTGACTTGAACTGAACTGTCACATCCAGCAGTCTGTTTTCAGCAGAAGGAAAACGACGCCCAACGAATTCATGGAAAGGTGCTTCATCTTTTTGAAAGTGTTGCGCATTACAGATGATTCTGCGCCTGACATGTATCTCAGCCGCTTTATTTCACAATCTCAGAGACAGGAGCAGTGCTTGGTTATGACTTTGACTTGAGGGAGTCTTCATTTTGCAGACTGACATGGTGTCTTCTGTTAAAATCTGGCCTCAGCTGCCACTTGGAAATAAATGTATTCAAGAGAACAAGCAACAAAGTCCAGCATTTATTTACCTGCATTATTTATTGCTACCCTATGTGATTATTTTGTTACGACAACGACAACTTGCCATGGATGTCAGGTAAAAGAAGAAGAAGAAATCTAAATATAATATTTATATCTCATCTTTCATATCAGCAGCAAGGACTCCTTTTTGAAAAACACAATGTAGACATTAAAAAAATGCATCGGTATTTTTTTTTTAATTCCAGAAAATCATGGCATTCATATGAACTACATACAATGTTGTCACAAGCATACAACAGTGTCATCCATAATTCTTTTTTTTTTTTTAAAAGGAGTTTCCTCATACAGATTAAAACAATTTTGGAATAGTAAAAATGTTCAGCAATACTTTTCTGGAATTGCTTTCTAAATATGACGAATAAAAATAATAATTCTATGATAGTATCAGTCTTACTACATAAAAAAACATAATGTTTAATGTCTTAAGAAGCAAAGACACATTTGAATTGATTTGATTAGATTTTGGTTAATTGATGTTATTGAGTTACGGTTGTGTCTAGCTCCTTCCATCCTTGATTTATGTTTGTATAACTACTGCAAATTCCAGAATCTGCTTTTAATGTGACCAACATCAAGTTGATAAAAGCTTTCAATTTATTTATTTATTTTTATTTTTTTAAAAACTAAAACAAAATATGAATTTACTATCGACACATTTAGGATATAAATCTGAAGAGCGAGTCTTGTTCTCTTACTTAGGAATTAGCTGCAAAAACTCAATAAATCTTACTTTTCAGCATAGCGGTAGAAACTTTACTGTGTTCAAATATCACTCTTGTTCTTCCTTCAGTTTTTTTTCTTTTAAGTAAAATTTTACACAATGAATTGTTTATAATTGTGACATCTACTAAAATATGGAGAATTTTCAGAAATCTCCCTAATGAAGGTAACAATAACAACAACAATAATAAAGTTGGAAGGGACCCCCTGCTCAGGTAAGGAACCCTATACCATTTCAGACAAATAGTTGTCCAATCTCTTCTTTAAAACTTCCAGTGCTGGAGCATTCCCGTTTAATACAGATTTCCTGAAAGTTTTCTTAAATGCTAGTCACCCTGCTCCTTATTTTATTATATGGATTTCTTCACTGATGTTTTTTTTCCCCATGTTTTTTTAAATATAAGTTTCTTCAATGCAATTTATGTCTAGTTTAATGAAAGGAAGAACTAGGGGTGATATGATAGCAGTGTTCCAATATCTAAGGGACTGCTACAAAGAAGAGGGAGTCAAGCTATTCTCCAAAGCACCTGAAGGCAGGACAAGAAGCAATGGATGGAAACTAATCAAGGAGAGAAGCAACCTAGAACTAAGGAGAAATTTCCTGACAGTGAGAACAATTAATTAGTGGAACAAGTTGTCTCCAGAAGTTGTGGATGCTCCAACACTGGAAGTTTTTAAGAAGAGACTGGACAACCATTTGTCTGACATGGTATCGGGTTTCCTGCCTAAACATGGGGTTGGACTAGAAGACCTCCAGAAGAAATGGTATAGAGTCTCCTGCTTGAGCAAGGGATTGAACTAGAAGATCTCAAATATTTCTCCCAACTCTGTTATACTGTTATTGTAGGGTTTTGAATTCACTTCAATCACTTTCTTTCAGAGAACTGATTGCTTGTAGATTTGTGTTGTGGGAAAAAATGAACATTAAGCCGAATGTGGATGCTCATGTTCTTAACTGCCTCAAACACGGGTAGAAACCAAGCATTAACATTTCCCTACACCATCTCTAGTGGGATGGTTTTCTATTTCTTCTCATTAATACACATCCGTACGTTTGCCTTTTCAACACATTTCATCAGTTTAACTCACTTCTCTCAGTTTGATAGTTCTCCTTGTCTTATTCTGAATCTCCATGGCATTGTATCAGGGGCATGTGTGCTGGGATGCAAAAAAACATTATTATCTGTGCGAGAAATTCTCACAAATCTCAGAGAGAGAGAGTCGAGGAGAGCAACTGAGCGCTGATTCCTAAATACACTTCATAAAACTTGGCCAGCATTTCTCTAGTTTAATTAAAACAGTCGATGTTGCCTTTTAATTTAGTGAGAATCATTTTGACTTGAAAGATCTGAGCAATTGGAGGTATTCAGGGATTTTGAAGGCTGACAGTCAAAACACAGACTGTGTAAAATTGGTCTGACAATTCAGGTCAGATTGGATGCCCTGGTTCACCACACTCAGTTCTTACCGTAGTGTTTTTTCATTAAAAAAAAAAAAAATCCCTAAAGAGAATAACCAGATGTTTTAATTCACCTCTTAGCCTTAATATATTCCACTTTGCAGCATTATATAAACAATCAAAGGCCTTGCTGTAGTCAATAAAACAAAGATAAGTGTCCTTCTTACATTATTTTGTTTTCTCTTCTTTATTTATAAAAGGTCCAGGGAGAACAATTAATCAGTGCAATGACTTGCCTTCAGGAGTTGTGGGTGCTCCATCACTGGAGGTTTTAAGAAGAGATTGGACAGCCATTTGTCTGAAATGGTATAAGATCTCCTCGTCCTCCTCCTCCTCCTCCTCCTCCTCCCCTCCCCTCACATCCTTCCTCCTCATCCTCCTCCTCCCTCCTCAATCCTCCTCCTCCCTCCTCCATTCCTCCTCCTTCTTTTATTCTTCTTCTTCTTCTTCTTCTTCTTCTCTTCTTCTTCTTCTTCTTCTTCTTCTTCTTTTCTTCTTCTTCTTCTTCTTCTTCTTTTCTTCTTCTTCTTCTTCTTCTCGTCCTCCCTCTCTTTCCTGGACTGTTATACCCTCCTTCTTCTCCTCCTCCTCCTCTTCCTTCCTCCTCCTCTTCCTGAACTGTTATACCAGGGGTAGGCAACCTTGGCTCTTTTATGACCCGTGGACTTCAACTCCCAGAATTCCTGAGCCAGCCTGGCTCAGCTTGGAAACCTCTCCCTTTCCCCTCAGCGTGGCTGGCTCAGGAATTCTGGGAGTTGAAGTCCACGAGTCATAAAAGAGCCAAGGTTGCCTACCCCTGTGTTATACCCTCCTCCTCAGTAAAGATATGAATGAAACACATATGCTGTCAGCCCCTATATGCTGCCACTCAGGAAGTAAAAATACTCTTAAGTTAAAATAACATATATATATATATATATTTAATATTGGCACAATCAGAATGGAACTTCCTTCTGGTTTGTTTTGGCCACTACATTAAATCCAAATTGTTTTTTTTTTCCTTCCTCAAAAGGTCATTATTATGTTCCAGTAAGGTGAGGTATGCATTCTGACCTCAGTTTTCATTGTCTGGCATAGCCTGCCAAACAACGCCTCGTCGATATAATTTTCTTGGCAACCTTATAGAAATTGGATGGCTGCATTCTGAGTCCTGCTCATAATACATTGGAAAAGATCTGCTTCTCGGTTGCATATTCTGCAATTTACGTAATACGTTTGCAAAAGGGGGTGGTAGATTAAATTCCACCGTGGATCTATCATGTTAGCTTTAAATAGAGCAAAAGAAAATGGTTGCACAAGGGCTGCTGTTTTAGCTAATTTAAAATATCTCTCAACAATTTCATTAGGCTCTCAGTGTGGGCAGGTGCTGGGATAGTGCTTGGTTTTTCTGAATGCAAAAGGTTCTAAAAAGAGAGAGATGAATAGCAGAAGCAGTCCACGTTACACTAAATCAAAAGATCACAGGAGACTTCGGTTGCTAAACAAATCTCATCATTAATATACTTACACGACACCAAGTGCACTCTCCAATTTCAGGTATCTATTTACTTAGTGGAATTTTCTGCCTTCAAATTTTTACTTGGGCGGATTTGGGGAAAAAATTCAGAGAAGAGCAACTAAGATGATCAAAGGCCTGGGGACTAAAAATATGAAGAACGGCTGCAGGACTTGGGTTTGGCTAGTCTAAAGAAAAGAAGAAACAGGGGAGACATGATAGCAGTGTTCCAGTAGTTGAGGGGCTGCCACCAAGAAGAGGGGGTCACCTTATTCACCAAAGCACCAGAGGGCAGGACGAGAAACAATGCTTGGAAACTGATCAAAGAGAGAAGCAACCTGGAATTAAGGAGAAACTTCCTGATAGTGAGGACAATTAACCAGTCGAACAGCTTGCCTCCAGAAATCGTGGGCACTCCATCACTGAAGATTTTTAAGAAGAGGCTAGACAGTCACTTGTCTGAGATGGTATAGGTCCTCCTGCTTGAGCAGGGGGCTGGACTGGAAGACCTCCAAGGTCCCTTCCAGCTCTATTCTGTTCTAATTCTTTCCAGCTACTTAGTGTAAATTAAATGGGAATGATCTAGGAAGAAAACCATTATTTTATTAGCTTATTTTTTTTTTAATGCACCGGGCACTCAAACAATGGTTCATTGAAGAGAGCTTCAATGGAGAGCACATTGGGCTGCATGTGTTTTTCAGTGGTTTTGAACATCTGCAACATCTGCTTCACCCCAAGAGACATTAATAATCTTAGTGATCCTTAGTGCTCTCTGAGCTTGCTTGTTTTCTTGCAGACGTTTCATTACCCAAACTAGGTAACATCATCAGTGCTGTTGGCTGATGGGGGTGGTCTTAGAAATTCTTCAGCTGGGCTGATTGCTGTTGGCTTCTTTGGCAGTTTCTTGATTGGGGTATTGTTTATTTGATTGCTGGTCTGATATTAATCTTGAAGTTAATCTATGCTGATCTGGCAGTTGATTGCTGGTGGAGAGGTGTGTGGGTCTTTTTGTTCCCTTTTGGGCTGGCTGATTGCCTCTTTTGCATACTCTGTTGATATTGTTAACATCTATGTGCCTATCGATGGCTAATTTGTCAGAGTGCCAGGCTTCTAGAAATTCCCTGGTGCTTTTGGACTTGGCTTGGTCTAGGATGGTGACATTTTCCCAATTGAAACCATGGTTAAGTCTGTCTATCTGTTGTCTATGGAGATTCTCAGTCATCCAGGTCATGGTTGTCCCAAAGGTGCTTTTTTTTTTTTTCATGAGGCAACTGGACTTTCTTGTTTTTTCTTGAAGATGCTTCACTTCTCATCCAAGAAGCTTCTTCAGCTCTGACTGGATGGTGGGGAATGGAAGGATTTATACTCCTTGCAGACAGCTGGTCATTTGCCTTCTTTTAGCCAGTCGTTGAAGCCCCTGGGGGCTTATCTGTGTCGACAGGGTCACCTGAGTAGTGCAAATGGGTGTGGAGCCTTCTTGGAACTGCTGAAAGGATTGTGTTGTGGACTGGAGATAGATGGTGTCACATCCCACCCCCTCAGTTGAGAGAGGGCTGTTCAATTTTGACATAGATGGCCTCTTTGACCCCTCTTTCAAACCAGCGGTCCTCTCTGCCCAAAATGTGGACTTTGCTATCTTCGAAAGAGTGGCCTTTGTCTTTTAAATGCAGATGGAGTATTGAATCTTGTCCTGATGGGTTTGCTCTCCTATGTTGTACCATGCATCTATATGTTGTGAAATTAAAAAGTTTTCATCATGTCTTCTGACTGCTAGTTGGTGTTTGTGGGTGTTTTCTGCCAGTCTTCTGCTTGTTTGTTCTCCATAGTGGTTGTTGCCATCATTACATTACATGTTGTAGATGACACATGTTTTTTCTTCAGGGGTTGCTGGGTCTTTTGGTTTGCTTAGGATGTTTTGATTAATAATCTTAAAATCTTCCTTAAGGGCTTGGTGCCAAGTTTTTTGAGGCCGGTCTCATATCGCCTTTCCTCCAGGATCCAACACAGTGCAGTTTTGGGATGCTGGTCTTTAGCCGTATATAAGACTGCATTTGATATTCATTCATTGATAGGTGTTCTAAATTTAGCATTTGTAGTACCTC
>JALGBA010003944.1:45000-62126 GCA_023970755.1 Azemiops feae
CAGCTCCATTCTGATTGATTGATATATATGATATTCTGCTTGAAATAGAAGAAAAAGAGTCATTAAAAAAATAAAGTATGCTGGAGTCACGCCTTCCTACTGAGGAACATCAGAGACCAAGCAAGCTGCTAGATTGCATGGATGTTGCAGCCAACACATTAATGCACATCATCACTGTGCAATTTCTGGCAAGTAGTAGGGCATTAGGGTCCAATTGCAATCAAGAAGTCACTTGGCTATAAATTCAAGCTGAATTAATCATTCATATAGGTGCTAATATTGTCAACCATTTCCTTTGACTGATTACAATCCTACAATGGTGCCCTGCAGTGAACGTCTGGTTGTGTTTGTTAGACGCAACACACCAGTGTCTCAGAATGGAATTCATACCAAGTGCTGGGCAGGCCGTGATATGAATTCCATTCTGAGACACTGAGACTATTGTAGGATTGTAATCAGTCAAGGGAAATAGTTGATAATATTAGTGGGTGATTAATTCAGCTTGAATGTATAGGTGAATGACTTCTTGACTGCAATTGGACCACAATGTCCTACTACTTGACAGAAATTGTACAGTGATGCAATTGTCACATGGCCTGCCAAGCACTTGATACGAATTCCATTCTGAGACACTAGTGTGTACAAGCTCTGAAGGCAAGCTAATTGTTCTAACTGACAGGAATAGAATAGAATAGAATAGAATAGAATAGAATAGAATAGAATAGAATAGAATAGAATAGAATAGAATAGAATAGAATAGAATAGAATAGAATAGAATAGAATAGAATAGAATAGAATAGAGCTGGAAGGGACCTTGGAGGTCTTCTAGTCCAGCCCCCTGCTCAAGCAGGAGAACCCATAGCATCTCAGACAGATGAATGTCTAGTCTCTTCTGAAAAACCTCCAGTGATGGAGCACCCAAAATAAACCCCTCAAATATTAGAATACTGCTATCATGTCATCCTGTTCCTATAATATTTGAAGACAGGCATTGTCAATTGTCCACTTGCAGATCGCCCATCAAATTATTCTTTAAACAGTGTGTTGTGCAAATTTCTAAAATTTCACTTCTTGATATATAGCATTATAGGTCTTTGATAACTGATACTGTGCTAAAACGTCCTATGTAGCTGGCCTCTTCATTATAATATGTATTATATTATAGCTGCAGATAGAGTATTGGTCTTCCATTTTTATTGCTGGGTTTATTGATAAAGGTCAGATTCTGAACTGATGAAATTTCTGTCTAGTGTGCAACATTTTTTTAAGTCTTTTGCTGAAGTTGAATCTGGATATTTCAGAACACAGGAGGAGCCTACAGGTTACAGAGTATAGCAATTAAGGTTATAGTTTGCTACAGCCATATTAGCTGATGACATGGAATGCAATTTATAGCTATCAATTATACTTGCTGGTCTGAATTGGCCAATTAAGTGAAGCCTGAATAATATTTGCTACTTGGATTATATCTTCTATTTGAAAGTAAACTAGAATTTTGGAATGCATAATGAGTACATAAAACTTTTAAGTTACATTTTCTAGAACTGAAGAACTCTTATGATGATAGGAAGGTTGTCACCAACATACATATACATATACATATACATATACATATACATATACATATACATATACATATACATATACATATACATATACATATACATATACATATACATATACATATACATATACATATACATATACATTCTTTAGGAGAAAAACGTCAAGATTGACTGTTTTCCCTGCACGATGTAGTTTCTTGATAATTTAATCACTGAATTTCGGTCAGGCTAAAATTCAAGGATTCTGCTTTTATGAGTTATTTGTAGGAATCACAGGGGCATGTAAAAAATGTCAAAACTATTTTGAACACATATTAAGGGCTATGTTTGATGGCCAACGGTATAAAACAAAATTCAGATTGAATGTGGCATTTGTTCTTATATGAAAATGGATCCAAGAAATATTGAAGGAAGTCAAAACAACACTAAGACCTGAAAATTTCCACAGGGAGATGGATTGATTTCTTAGTCTGATCTACTAATATATTTCATTTTGCATAAAGCTGTACTTACTCGTCATTGAAACAATGCTTTGCTCATACACATATTCAAGGTAGGCAGCTATTTTTTTTCCCAAAAAAGAAAAAGCTGGGTAACAGAACAATTGATACCATCACAATCAAAACCTGGAATGAAAACCAATATCATTAAAATGTCAAATTCATTACCTGCAGTGATTAAAAATGCACAGCTTTTTATAAATAGCTGAAAATGCATAATGCAGCCAAGAAAAATCTTGACGATAATAGCTCTTCATTTTTTTTTTAAAACGAGGGTGCTTTCCTGGTTTTGCGAAGCGTACACATTTTAGCCTCTATAATTGATATTTCTCCTTCTCAGACCTTTCCATTTAAACTCAACTTATCTTACAGTTCATCAGCAGCCCAATACTTGTGTGTTCCACAAGCAGCTGAACCTGCCTTTGCTGTCACACAGTTTATAAATGGCTAAATTGATTTCCTTCCTAACTTGGGAAATATATTTGCTCCTTTGCTGAGATACTTCGAGTCTCCTGTTCAAGTCTACAATCTTTTGAAAAACGCAAGGTTGGTCATGGAAATGCTTACACAACTTTTGCACTACCAGCCTAAGGGCACTCATCCAATAACTTAGATACATTGAGGTATTAAATGCATTTATCTTTTTATTTGATTGTGGTATGCTGTGAATCAGATTTATTTTTATTTTTTTATTTTTTATTTTTAAAAAGAACCCCATTTAAATTGATGTTCTTTCCACTTATCTTTCAAGGAATAGCAAATAACTTCTGGCCAGGTCAAAAGAATCAAGATCAGCTACACAATAACTTTTTTCACCTCTGTTTCTTTCGCCTCTGCTTACCAAGGAAACTGGATTTATAAAAGGATAGAATATCGAAAGACTGCAATGACAATATAACTATAGAGAGAACGGATAAAATAAAGATGCATTTATAACTGTGGTAAAGAAGATTAAAAGATATAGATAGGTAGATAGGTAGATAAGATGATATAGATAAGATGATATAAAGATGATATAGATAAGATATAGATATAAATATAGATAAGATGATATAGATAAGATATAGATAAGATGATATAGATAAGATATAGATAGATAGATAGATAGATAGATAGATAGATAGATAGATAGATAGATAGATAGATAGATAGATAGATAGATAGATAGATAGATAGATAGATAGATAGATAGATAGATAGATAGATAGATAGATAGATAGATAGATATACATGGAGCTACCCTTGAAGAATATTTGGAAGCTGCAGCTGGTACAAAACACAATTGTGTTGGCAATTCTAGGGGGCCTTAGGGTCACCCGTGAAACACCCCTGTTGCACAACCTGCACTGGTGACTAATTTGCTTCTGAGTCCAATTCAAGGTGTGAGTTATCATTTTCAAAGCCCTTTGTGGCATTCAATTACATCAGGTGCTTAGAACAAAAAGGGAAAGATTTTTTTTTTCTGCTTCCAATCTCCCAATCTCTTAGAATTGAGACAAAAATATTAAATTGGTAAATGAAGTAGGAAATGGGTAAGAGATAGAGAAGCAATTTTACATATACAGTATATAGGGCAACTTTGCACTAGCAATGACTGATCAGATTTTTTTTGAGGGGGGGGAGGGGGGAACATGGATGCTAAAACAAGAGAAAACGCTAATTTCACTTTTTTTCAGGCTGTAGAAAATATCCTTAGGTAGGAAGGGGTTGGGTAAGTACAAACAGGACACAAGAGAGAAACAATGTAATCTACAAAATCAGCTGTAACCATTGCAACCTATTCTACATGGGACAAAAATCACATCAATTAAAAACCAAGATCAATGGATATCGGCTGGCAGTCAAAAGCCACGATCCCAAATCCTTAATCTCTACTCACACCAACACCAAACAACAGTTCGATTGGAGAAATACTAAAATCATCGGCCACGCTACCACCTGCCACGCTCGTGAGTTCATCAAAGCCTGGCACTCCACAAGCAATTCCACCAACAGACACATTGACGTACAACCAGCCTACAAACCCTTCAGGATCCAAATCAACAACACAGCCAACCAGAGGCAGCAACAACCTCAACCAACTCACCCAAGTCCCCTCCCCCCAGCCGTTCTCCTCCCAGTGACCCTGACCTGATGTAACCTCCCCATCACAAGACCCTCACTGATGTCTCACACCTGACCCACTGATAATTCACACCCTCCAATGACTCTGACTTGAAGTAACCGCCCCATCACAAGACCCATCACAAGCCTCTTTCTGATGACCCATCACAAGACCCATCACAAGACCCTCACTTGACACACCCACACCTGACCCATCAAAAGACCTATCAAAGATCCTCACTTGACACACCCACACCGAACCCATCACAAGACCCATCACAAGGCCCTCACTTGACACACCCACACCTGACCCATCACAAGACCCATTAAAGACCCTCACTTGACACAACCACACCAAACCCATCACAAGACCCATCACAAGACTCTCACTTGACACACCCACACCTGACCCATCACAAGACCCATCAAAGACCCTCACTTGACACACCCACACCTGACCCATCACAAGACCCATCACAAGACCCTCACTTGACACACCCACACCTGACCCATCACAAGACACTCACTTGAAACACCCACACCTGACCCATCACAAGACCTACTGACCACATGAAACCCTTATAAACAGAAGAACACGGACATCCCCTAAACTCTGCTGAAGATGTTACCTAGCCTGGTAACAAAATGTTCTGAAACCAACCCACAATCTTGGACAAAGGACCTTCACCCTCACAGAAGAGAGGGAAAGTTTAGAGAAGCTAGGCAGGCACTTAAAAACAGCCTCTTGGTCTTCCTAGTTTCAATCAGCTGCTTACTTCTGTCTCTAAGGGATGTCATGAAGATCAATCTAATCTATACATTGCTTAGAAGATGACCTGAGACTGTACGGGATGAGATGAGTTTCCCACTTCATGTTGGACCTGCAACCATTCAGCATACTATTCCCAGCATCAATAAAGGATGAGAAGAGTGACACAAAAACCACAATTGCAATTGTATACCACAGAGCACAGAAACAGCTGGAACTTCTTATCTGTCCATAATTGGCTCCTTTCCTGAAGTAAGTAAGTAGGGAACACAGATGACAGTGGATTATAGGAAGAAAGGAACATGGAAAAGAATATCAAGAGTCAGTGGTTGCTCTCCGTGTAGGACCTCTAACTTCATGTTTTCCCCCTTCAATAGCCCAATCTTGATGACTACCTTGGAGAATATTTCATCAGCAAGAGCTCAACCTATTCCTTATTCCTCATTCAGATAGCGTATAGGTGGGTGAATAAATTCTAAACTCCTTGGGTGGATTGATGCATATTAGCCCACGGGTGTTGCGTCCTACCAAGTTGAAACCTTATTGAGTTGGCAGGTAGCTGGTGTAATTATTTGCTGTCCCCATTCCCAATGCCTGTTCTGCATCTGTTGAGGTGAGGTGAGCAGACTTGCAAATTTGATGCACAGGTAAGCAAAGAAATAAATATATTTATTGACTTTGCCTCATCTTGCCATGAAATTGTGGTGTCCTTTTTTAGGTATGCAGGGTATATTAAAGTACATACCTATAAACATAGCCAACTAACCTACCAGTTCTATAGAACCAAAGGACTGGAAGAGACCTTAGAGGTGTTCTAGTCCAACCCCCTGCTCAAGGCAGGACACTTCATACCATTCCAGTCAAATGGTTGTCCAGTCTACTTTTGAAAACTTCCAGTACACACCTCTGGAAGATAAGCTATTCTATTTGTTAATTATTCTCCCAATAAGATTTCCCCCCCTTAATTTTAGATTGGATCTCTCTTTAACAAGCTTCTATTCATTACTTCTTATCCTGCCCTCTGGTGCTTTGGAGAATAAGTCAATACCCTCTTCTTCGTAACAGTCCTTCAAGTATTGGAAGACAGTTACCATATTCCCCCCACCTAATTCTTCTCTTTGATAGGCTAGACTAGGGGTCTTCAAACTTGGCCCTTTTATGACTTGTGGACTTCAACTCCCAGAATTCCTCAGCCAGGCATGCCTGGCTGAGGAATTCTGGGAGTTGAAGTCCACAAGTCATAAAAGGGCCAAGTTTGAAGACCCCTGGGCTAAACATACATAGCTCCCTCAACTGTTCATCATACAATTTAGCCTCAGGACCTTTATCATCTTTGTGACTCTTCTCTACACACTTTCTGGGGGTCACAGCATCTTTTATGTATCATGGTGACCAGAACTGGACATATGTGTTGCTTCACTAGTGCAGTACAAAGCAGTAACATCACTTTTTGTGATCTTGATGTTATCCCTCTGCCAATGCAGCCCAGAACTGCATCGGCTTTTTCGGCTTTTGGATGGAAGTCATGCTGTGTAGTGTATAAGAAAGAACTAAGAGAATATGGATTGTATTTAAAAGTATGAGAACAGAAAAAGGAAAGTTAATGTAATAACAACTTTTGTTTTACTACAGGACACTGTGCTGTTCTGTGGGATGTGGGGAACCTTGTGTTGATTTACAAGGCAGAACAACAAGGCAGAACAACGTGAATATGTTTGGAGTAACTTGGTTTTAGTTTGCTCATGGAATATGTTCGAAATTGATTGGAAGTATTCTTACTATTAGCAGGAAATGTAGCCTGTGGCATGAGTAAAGCTAGGGCTGCTCTTCTAGTCTACAATTCTTACTAAAATATATTTCTGGAGGGAGAACAATTAACCACACATTTCTGAGTTCATTTTACACAGTGTCATTTTTAAAGCAATTCAGCAAAATAATTAGTCAAAGCTTCAGGTCTTGTTGTTCTCCCCTTTCTGAATATTCCCAGACAATAGGAAACTATCTACTAATTCTGGTAGTGATGCTGGAATGAGACTTGATGCAGTGGTGAATTTTGACAGGCAGCTTGACAATGCTCTAACGTGCTCAGCAAAGCAGAAGAAGATGGACTATTTGTCAATTCTGAAGCCCACTGATTGGTTGTTGAGTAGCACTGTTTCATAATTCCTTTGGCAACACCACTGAGTAGCTTAGTCACCTTGCAACAATACAAAAAGGTTTTTTTTTTTTCTTACTGTGGGCACACTGGTACACATTAAAAATGAAATTCTGTTGCTTGCTCTCAAACTTATACACATACATAACACACATATAAACATGCTATATAAAACATATGTATATACTTACACCCTTACATATAAATACATATATAAATATTAATCACTGTCCATCTTGAATACATAACGGAAGGAGGAAGCTTTAGAGTTAACAAGATTAATACTGTGTGGAACAAAACTATGACTGAATCTGGATGTTCTGTTTTGGATACCACGAAGCCCCCTCCTCCCAGAAGCTAACAAGGAAAACAGGTCATGAAGAGGTCGTGTAGCATCCCAGACAATCCTGCAGACCCTGCTCAAGCATCACTTATATGTTATGTCCTAGATAGAAGGAAATGAACTGCCAATATCTTTTCTGCCATCCTCATCACTTTCTGCACCGCCTTCCTGTCTGAAGCAGTGATGCAATATGACAGGATGCTCTCGATTGTCCCTCTATAGAAAGTGGTAAGGACAGGGGAAGGAAGATGTATTTTTCTCATGTGATGCAGAAAATGCAGGCACTATGTCTCACTGTTGAGCGACCAATAGAGTAATAGGGAATAGAGTGGCTGGGTGTTGGAAGGAAGTGGTGCAGACCATACAAGTCAGTAGCGGCCAGTAGGCATCTAAAGCTTTATAAATGAAGTGTTATGTCCTACTTTGACTCCATCAAGCTATCAACCTTGAGAATCATCGGTAAGTTAGCCATATTGAGTCACTGTAAAATGATCAAGAATAGATGACTGATTTGTCTTAGCTCACACCAGCAGCTTGGAGAGCCAAGCAAATCTACTTGGTCTACTTGCAAAGGAATCAACATACACAACTAAGCCACTTTTACATAGGTCTTATTTAAGCATAGCTGTCACTGGGAATGACTTGCCAACCTTTTAACTTTTTGTGATCTTCCTTCTTCCTTTGTTTCCTGTCTCATTGCTTTGATCTGATTGACTAACATCTTGGGTGATCCACTTTTGAGCTGTCATGGACTCAGTGAACCCATGCCTTTTGACTTTAGATTTAATTTTATGACCACCAGCGATCAAGCTAGGTCTCAATTCCACTGTTTTTACAGACTGTTGGGTACACTGGATATCTTCCTGACATTGTTGGGATGATATGATAGCAATGTTCCAATATCTAAGGGGCTGCCACAAAGAAAATGGGGGGGGGGAATGCAACCTATTTTCCAAAGCACCTGAAGGCAGGACAAGAAGCAATGGATGGAAACTAATCAAGAAGAGAAGGTTTTAAATGCAGGCAGGCATCAATGTAAAAGCATTTGGGTTAACAGCTGTTTAGCTTTAAATGGGAGGAGTGTCAGGGTGATGATTTAAAGGTTAACCAGCTGGTGTAATGTAATATAAGGTGGATGATGCAATGATAGGAATGACTCAGCAGGGTCTGTGTCTCTTTAAGAGCAAGCAGGGGCTGTATCCCTTTAAGAGCCTGAGTATAAAAGGGAAGGCTTTTGCTGGAGTGTTTCTCTCTCTCTTCTGTTTCTTGCTGTAACTGCTGTGTGTTAGAGCTTGCTGTATTAAGACGTGTATGTATATTGTTCCTGGTGTATGATATTGTAGTTAGTGTAAGATAAACCACCATTTAATATAGACCACTGTTTACTGTGTTTACTCCTGGGTTATCTCAGTGCAATAAGACTGTGCATGCTCTGACAACCTAGAACTAAGAAGAAATTTCCTGACAATGAAAATAATTAACCAGTGGCTTGCCTCCAGAAGTTGTGGTTGCTCCATCATTGGAGGTTTTTAAGAAGAGATTGGACAACCATTTGTCAGAAATGGTATAGAGTTTCTGCTTGAGCAGAGGGCTGGACTAGAAGCCCTCCAAGGTCCCTTCCAACTCTGTTACTCTGTTATTCTGTTTGTATCTTGTGTAGTTCAAACTGCCAGAAAATAATTTATTTAGCCATCTTATTGGCTTCCCTAAAACACATACCATATGTTTTCTATCTTTGGGGAGCAGACATTTCAAAACAGGTGGATGTTAGTAGATTCCATGTACAAAAAGTCTTTGGCTCCATCTATATTTCTTTTCTTGGCTGTTGCCCCTTGCAACATCAGTCCTACATCACATTGGTAATTAATGCCGCCAAACCTCTAAGTTATCCACTCTCTGCCTTTCTTCTTGACTAACTTGGAATCCCTCCCATCCATTCTTGTTCTTACGACACAATGAGTGAGAAATATGTCCTGCTTTCCCTTCTCAGCACATCAGCTTTGAAGTTTTATCTGGGCTTATCATTTCTGTAGATTCATTCACTTATGGTGTGCACACTGAAAAGCTTGGCAGGGAATACTAAAGATTATACCAAAGGAGCACAGATGGCCAGCTTATATTAGTCAGAGCTTTTAATCTGTGATCGAGCTGTTAATCATTTCATCACCTTGATTAATTGATCAGTGGTCTTCGCCCCAATTAAAATACTCTCCAAAATTAAATGATGGTCTCTAATTTCATCTAGAAACTAAAATGCAGTGGCTGAAGAGCTGCTGAAAACCATTTCATTCTTTCATTCAAGTCTCATTTGGTGATCCTGTCTGACTTTACAAATATTATAATGGTGCAAGCATCCTGACATTATGTAGGAAGGTGAGAGAGACATAATTTTTGTTATGGCTTCCAACTCTTCTCTAGTAGCAATGACGCAATCGGTCCCCCAAAATAACGGAAAATCAAAGGGTTTAAGCAAAACATTTCAGGAGCATTTTCTTCCTATGCTTTGACTCTCTCAAATTATGCATGGATAGTTTGATAGCTCACACTATCATGATGATGAAAGTGGGGAGTTGTTATTGTTATAATATACAGTATGTTAGACACCAATGGTGCGTTGTTCGATTTTGATTTGTATATGTTTACAAGTTCTCCCGAAAGAAATTCTCCACCTTGAATCTCCTCTACACTTTTGTTATTTGGAACAGCCATGCTGTAGATGTCTGATAGAGATTTTAGACAGATAAACAATATTGCAAACAGGATCAAGGTGCAGTATCTAATACTCCATGTTCTATGCATGACTTACCACTCTTTTCTAAAATTACCCTAGGCAGGAAAGAGAAAGGAAGCAAATGTCCTTTACTTGAATTTCACTTTAGCAAAAGGGCCAGAACATAACTGTCTACATATTTAAGTGATCAGGCATATCTAACAACTCCCAATACTTTCTTCACTAACAGGAACACTTCATAATTGTGCTTGAGACAAAGCCACAAGTGAGTTATAAATGCCTTTGTTCTGAAAGCAAAATCGATTCCACCCAGTTCAGCAAAAGCTTATTATGTATTCGGCTTATTCTGTAGGGAAGAGAACAAATCTAGCCTTTTTCTGATTGTTAAAAATGGAACCTGTAATGTCAGTCAATTGGATTCAAAGGCAGGCATAAACACAGCTGTCCCATTACAGTTGGGCAAAGTTTGATAATCAATTACATCACTGTCAACGAGCTAAGAGATTTCAGTTGGATGATTTAGGGAAGTAGTTAATTTTTGCTTATGAAATTTTTGAATGTGCTGTAAAGATTTTGGAGGCAGGTGTCAACATCCAGCTCAAGAATCCAAATAAAACTACAGGTTCATTCTGCCTCCGAAAATCTTACTGTTTATTGAATTCACTGCATGGTTATGTTGAAGCAAAACTAACTCTGAGATTCCCACTTAAACAATAATTTTCCCAGCCAAACCCCCAATGCCTTACATAGGCCATATAGACAAGTTCACTTTGTTATGGGAACTGTCTACTTCAAATCCACACCTATTCTGGTGTCCTTGAAAAGGCTTCAGGCTCTCACAGTCTTCAGCTGAATTGTAGAAGTTTCATTTCTCCATCTAACCTACTTGAAAGTAACACCTCCCTCCCTTAATCTAAAGGTAAGTTGAAATGCAGAGGCACATAACTGCCAAAGTCCCATCCTTGACAGTAGGATCATGAATCACACTAACCAGGAGCTCTTATAAAAACAATCAGTTGAGACAGAATCACAAACACTCATTCAGTGCTCTTTTAAAGGATCAGCCTGGTAGGAATGACCACAATTGGACTACAAGTCCAGCTTGAACTCTAATAACTTTGTGGATATACCCATGTTTCTTAGCAAAGAATATGGAATTGGATTCTCATCAACTTCTGGGATAGGTTTCCCCAATTTTCTTTGGCCATCATCAAAGTATTGACCTGCTTCATGTATCTCTTTGATGTTGGGCCAGATTTATGAGTTGCTGCTATCTCACTGGATGAAAACAGTGCTGCTGTTGGACTATAAGTAAGAGAAAGGATGTTCTGGAGAGGAAATGGTCATGGGGAGGAATCACAATCAACTGCCAACCATAGAGATATTTTTTTTTAAAAAAAATAAAATGAATTTTATTCAATGGTAAATCTGTCAGGCATGAAGAATCAGGACCATACTCTTAAGCTCAAGTTAAGAAGATTTATTGCTTAAGCCTATACACAAGAATCCAGTCAACTTACACTCAGCACTGAATTGGCACTAGATAAGAGTCAATGGAATTAAAAGAGGGCTGGATTTGGAGTATTTGTGGACACATAATGATTCCAGGCTGAATCCTCTTTTGACTCCTCCTCCAGGCTCTGCTTCTTTTTCTCCTACAAAATCATCTTGAACTGCATTCAGGAGTAGTTTTAATATGTGAATAATGGTGTAGGTTTTTTAAAAAAACATTTTAATGCAATAAAACAGGGGTCCCTAACCCCCGCTCCATGGACCAGTACCGGGCCGTGGCATGCCAGCAACCGGGCTGCACAAACAAGCAAAGCCCCATCCATGGAAAACCCTCTCTCCATGGAACTGGTCCCTGGTGCCCAAAAGGTTGGGGACCTCTGCAGTAAAAGAAAGAAAAATATGAAAGGAAAAATAGAAAAAAAAGGATGAAAGATGAAAAAAAAACAGAATTATGATTTCTATCCTTCTTTCCATTAAATAATTGGCATCTTAATTTTTCCCCTTCCTTTTTAAGTCTTTTTAATCTACAAACCCATAAATTATCCATTCAGTCTTTTCTTTTTTCAAACACACACACACACACACACACACACACCACCATATAAGGCTTCCAATCTTTTATAAAATATTTTTGCCTGACCAAATTGTTCAGCTTTGCCACCTCAGCAAGCCCCATCAATTTATTGTGGGTGTTTTCATTATTTTTTTCATCTTGGTGCATATGATAATATTGCTGCAGTTACCATATAAATATTTCTTTCCTGTATTTCTTTTTCAGTTCAGCATCCATAAAGCCCCAAAGAAATCATTTTTATTTCATTGTAATAATCTTTTGCAATATCTATGGTGTCCTTCTATTAATTTGCCCCCCAAATTTCTTTGCTTCTTTCAACAAATTCATCGTGCAGGATAATGGTATGGTTAGATATAAACACACTGCTTAAACTTTCCAATTTCTGTGAAACTGCTGGCATGGAAACCTAAACTCTTTCACAAATATTACAGCCCCATTGTTGAAAGAAAATAACATACATCGTTGAAAGAGAGACATTGGGTTGGGCAATGATAAAAGGCAGCCAACTGCTTACTAGAGCAGTGAACTCTGAACCAGTTCCAGTGAAGTTCATAAGTTAAGCTCATTCTTCACCTAAAGTCTAAATCTGTTTCTCTGTTGAAAAAATGAACTCTGGGCCATTCTGCAAAATCAAATAAAAGAAAGATGCAAGAGAAAACCATACAAGCACAAATAATGCTCTTTTAGTCATTAAAAAAACCGCTGGAGACCAAAACGTACGAAGAATGGCTGTGGAACTTGGGTTTGGCCAGTCTAAAGAAAAGAAGAAATAGGAGAGACATGATAGCAGTGTTCCAGTATCTGAGGGGCTGCCACAAAGAAGAGGGGGTCAGGTTGTTCACCAGAGCACCAGAGGGAAGGACGAGAAACAATGGTTGGAAGCTGATCAAAGAGAGAAGCAACCTGGAATTAAGGACAAACCTCCTGACAGTGAGGACAATCAACCAGTGGAACAGCTTGCCACCAGAAATCGTGGGCGCTCCATCACTGGAAGTTTTTTTTTAAAAAAGACTGGACAATCACCTGTCTGAGATGGTATAGGTCCTCCTGCTTGAGCAGGGGGCTGGATTAGAAGACTTCCAAGGTCCCTTCCAGCTCTATTCTATTCTATTTTTTTCACAGAGTTAATCTTATGATCAAATAAGTGAAGTCGTAGAGTAAATTAATGAAAGCCAACTAGCCTTCCCAAATCAGCTCTTAAAAAAATATTACATTTTATTAAGATACACAATCTTGTTTCATGTGTTAGATTTATGGTTAGAGACATTGAGTGAATGTGGGGATAATTGGGCACCCTCTTACCCGGGACGAGGTCGGGATGAGGGGAGATGGAGGTTGGACAGCCCCTTGCTGGTTAGTGAGAAAGGCTGGATAATGTGGTGCAGTTGGATAGAATGGGGTTAGTGGTTTGGCGTTGGCAGTTGAAATGAGAGAGAGGGCTGAAGCATTGTGTGTGTGTGTGGGGGGTTCATTACCCCTGGTATGGTAGTAAGAGGTCTGCAGCACCAACGTTTAATGGAAGTACTCCTAGAGAGATGAGCCAGGAGGTTGGAGAACAAAGTCTCTAGAGGACTTGGGATAAGTCAATATATTCAGGTGGTGATTGGCCTGGTGTCAACTGTCCAGTTGGCCAATCCAGGGACAGAAACTCCTGGGACATTATTTTATCAAGAGTATAAACTTTACTGAATAAATCATATTGGCATAGAAGAAGCAAAACCAGCTCTGGGTTTCCCACGCAAAAGCTAGCATAGTTAATCCCCCCCTTTCCCTAAGGGCTACCCCCAGTCCATTACATCTACCAATCACTTTTGTTCCTTTTGTTATGAGAACCGGCCAGCCACACTAGTCCACCTGCTTAATGTGTCCTTGGGTTGGCCACTCTCTCACGGGAACAGCCAATGCTCAGATGCAATTGCCCCCATCCTTGCATTCCATAACCCTCCCCGCTTTTCTTTGTCGAGCTGCGAGCGACGCAGAATACAGGCGAAAGTGCAAACCAGTCTTGACACATGATAGGTGACCAAGAATAGATTAGAATAATAACTTTATTGTCACTTTGAATGTACACTAATCGGCATACATTGAAATGAAGAAAATAATGGCTTTGATTTATTAGATGTGATACTATATTACTAATTAGATGGTTGAACATGATGGAAAATAGACAATTTTTAGAAATTGGCGTGTATTACCAAGACCTGGAGAGTGAGGAAGTGCTCTCTCTGAAATGTTCTTGGCCCAGTTTAAGACGTGGAACCAGCCAAGACCCCAGAGCAGAGGAGGACCAGTAGCAGTTGTCATCTGGAAGTCTCTGTTGGTCTTCAGAGGTGCTGCTCCACAAGTTGCTGGTTGTGAGATTCTGTTGCAGGATCGTAGAGATTATTGCTACTGTACCGGCCTCTTTGCTGCTTAGCAACCTCTGGAGACCCTCTCAAAATTTGGCAGTTGCATTTCCATAACCTGACAACACCAAGAACATTTTTGTGTCATCCAGGTTACAAACTGGACCTTGCGAAGACTGGTTTACTCCGGTCCTGGTAGATGTACATGCGTACCCATTATTCCACTCGTAACTTGGAAGCTGGCCAAAGCTGATGGGATTCTCACTCTTAAAACGTGGTCCTCACTCAGACAAAGTTCAGCACCTTTAAAATCCATAATGCACTTTCTAGTCAAAGTGAAATATATGCTATCCGACTTTAGTTTGGGAATTAAAGGTTATAGGTATAACTTCTTCTTATCCATTTTTGGACTTTGTATTCAGTGAGGAATCCTAGGCTTAAAGTTCAAGGATACATTCTTTTTTGAAGTTATAGACATGATGTCAGACTTCTAAATACTTAAGCACAAACTGCTCGGGATTGCAAAGCACGCTTATTGTTAGAAGCCAATGTTTTCAAAAGTAACCAATTATGAAAAGTTGTTGACAGCTGATTTCATATTCTTTGGAATTTATTGTCTTCTAAAAAAAGAAAAAGGAAAAAAGGCTTATGAAAGATGAACAGAGAGTCAATGCCAACTATTTATTTCCCTAAAGGCACAAGGTAATTGTAAATGGCAGTACTACAGATCTGGATGAACAATGGGAATATTATTCGGTAAGTTATTAATAGGAGTATCTTGTTTCTAGCAAAAGAACAGCTCAGATCGTCTCTGTAATTTAATCCTCAGGTGTTTCTGCAGAAATTAAATGAAGTTATCACACTTTTTGCAGTCCAATAAAATTAATTTTAATTAAGAAAAGTTAACATTTCCCAGATAATTGTTTGGGTTTGTGTGTGTGTGTGTGTGTGTGTGTGTGTTTGTGGCCATGTCTATATTTACAAAGCCAGTTTTTAAAATGTTTTTTTTTCTGAATAGTTTTCTCAATAAATTTATACTTTGTCCAGAAGGATCTCTGAAAAACTCTCTCTCTCTCTCTTTTTGTAGTCTTTATAAGAAGATGTCTTACTTAGAGGGGGATCAACCTATTCTCCAAAGCACCTGAAGGCGGGACAAGAAGCAATGGAGGGAAACTAATCAAGGAGAGAAGCAACCTAGAACTAAGGAGAAACTTCCTGACCGTTAGAACAATTAACCAGTGGAACAATTTGCCTCCAGAAGTTGTGAATGCTCCAACACTGGAAATTTTGAAGAAGAGATCGGACAATCTAATCCAGGGGGCTGGATTAGAAGACCTCCAAGGTCCCTTCCAACTCTGTTATTCTGTTACTTTCACTTTGATTGGACAATACATTATGGATTTTAAACTTAAATGTTAAACTTTGCCTCAATGATGGCCACGTTTTAAGAATGAGAATTCCCATCAGTTTTGGCCAAACATCCAGATTACTAGTGGAATAATGAGTACACGTCATGCATCAAGACTGGAGAAAGCCACAAACTGCATTGACAATCCACAGAATGTCTATTTGTGTTTGTGGAAATGAAACTTGGGGGGGGGGGGAAACACCCTTATTTAAGTCAACATATTGCAGTGAGGATGGAAAAGAAAGAAACTGTATGCAGAAATTAGCAAATTTACCTTTGTTTAGGAGAGCTGCGGCCACGATTATTAGCTTCAAATGGGTAGATCGAAACCAGCTGCTCCTTTTTAATATACACCATATATGATGAAAAGGATTATTAGGGTTTTTCTTGTCCCGTCACACAGATTTTGTGTGATAGTGATCGTGGCTGTGGGGCTCCTCTGTCTTTCTTTCAGAAGAACTTGTGGGATCAGCTTTTTTTTCCCGCAGAGGGAAAATTTTAGTTAATTTAAAGAAACATGCACGGACTCACCCAGACAAACATCCTTCGAAGGGTCAAATAGCAATGGAAATGGATTTAAGTATTTTTTTTCTCCCTCTCACACGTATTCATATTTATTGAATTTGGAGAGATGTCAGTCCTTTATCCATGCCTCTATAAGGGGTGATTACTTGTACTAATATTAATTTCCTATCTGAACATCTAATTTACTGTGCAAGCATCTGCATGTTTGTTCAGGAGAAATTATCTTTACATTTAGTTCAGCACCCAGATGAGCATGAAGAAGATTTCAGCCTTCAGCTCCTTGTGTCCAATATCTATATCTGTCCACCCATCCGTCCATCCGTCCATCCGTCCATCCGTCCATCCGTCCATCCGTCCATCCGTCCATCCATCCATCATCTCTGTCTCTATCTCATCTCTCATCTATCTGTTTTATATCTCTGTCCACATCTATCTATCTATCTATCTATCTATCTATCTATCTATCTATCTATCTATCTATCTATCTATCTATCTATCTATCTATCTATCTATCTATCTATCTATCTATCTATCTATCTATCTATCTATCCGTCTGTTTGTCTGTCTGTCTATCTATATCTGTCTGTCTGTCTATC
>JALGBA010003945.1:0-85858 GCA_023970755.1 Azemiops feae
TATCTAACAAAATGAAATTTAATGGTGAAAAAAGTAAGGTTCTACATTTAGGCAAGAAAAACCAAATGTACAGGTATAGTATAGGGGGTACCTTGCTCAATAGTAGTAACTGTGAGAGGGATCTCGGAGTCCTAGTGCAGGGCTTTTCAACCTTTTCACCCATTGTACCACTTTTCGGATAAGGCAATATCCGAGTACCACCACTCGCCCAGCAAGGTATCAAAAACTTGACACCCCCCCCCAAAAAAGGAAAAAATGAGAAAGTACAGGTAGTCCTCGACTTACAACAATTCGCTTAGTGACTGTTTGAAGTTACAACGGCACTGAAAAAAGCGAATTATGACCATTTTTCACACTTATGACTGTTGCAGCATCCCCAGGGTCATGTGATTTACATTCGGATGCTTGGCAACTGATTTATCCTTATGACGTTCACAGTGTCCCAGGGTCATGTGATCAATGGCCGGGGGGGCGTGGCCAGCTGATCACCCAGGTTGCAGGGTGCCTGGGGGGGGAATCCGTGGGTCTCTGGTGGAGGGGGTGGGACTGGGGTGGGTGCCTGGCTTCCCTCCCTTCTCTCCCATTGTCCCTTCCTTCCTTCTTTCCTTCACCTCCCTTTGTCCCTTCCTCCTTCCCTCCCTCTCTCCCATTGTCCCTTCCTTCCTTCTTTCCTTCCTTTCCTTCACCTCCCTCTTTGTCCCTTCCTCCTTCCCTCCCTCTCTTCCATTGTCCCTTCCTTCCTTCTTTCCTTCCTTTCCTTCACCTCCCTCTTTGTCCCTTCCTCCTTCCCTCCCTCTCTGCCATTGTCCCTTCCTTCCTTCTTTCCTTCCTTTCCTTCACCTCCCTCTTTGTCCCTTCCTCCTTCCCTCCCTCTCTTCCATTGTCCCTTCCTTCCTTCTTTCATTCCTTTCCTTCACCTCCCTGTCCCTTCCTCCTTCCCTCCCTCTCTCCCATTATCCCTTCCTTCCTTCCTTCCTTCCTTCCTTCCTTCCTTCCTTCCTTCCTTCCTTCCTTCCTTCCTTCTTACCTTCCTTCCTTACTTCCTTCCTTCTTCCTTCCTTCCATTCTTTCATTCACCTCCCTTCGTCCCCTTTACTCCGTACCCTCAATCCCATTGTCCCTTCCTTCATTCTTTCCATTCACCACATCATTTGGTCCTCCTACCATCCCTCCATCTCTAGCCATGCCTTCCTTCCTTCTTTCCTTCCCTTTCCTTACATCCCTCTTTGTCCCTCCTCTCCTCCTCTCTTCACTGTCCCTTCTTCCTTTTTCCTTCCTTTCCTTACCTCCCTTTTCCTTCCCCTTCCCCCCTCTATCCCATTGTCCCTTTCCTTCCTTCTTTCTTCTTCCTTTCCTTCACCTCCCTTTGTCCCTTCCTCCTTCCCTCCCTCTCTCCCATTGTCCCTTCCTTCCTTCCTTCCTTCACCACCCTCTTTGTCCCTTCCTCCTTCCCTGCCTCTCTCCCTGTCAAACGGGGCGGCAAAGGAGACCAGCGGCCAGCACCGTTCTACCTGGCAGCGTGGGTGTCGGCTCCGTGGGCGTCCCGCCGAACAGCTGAGCGGCTCCTACTCTTAGCCGCCGAACAGCCGGCAGCTGGGATTCCGGCACGCCTTCCTGGCCAGGGGGCTGGGCACAGGCTCCAGCGCCCGCAATCTGCCCAGCCTCCCCTCTGGCCCCGGGCAGCACTTCTGCCTTGCGCACATGCGCGATCTGCCTCCCCCGTCCCTGCCGCTGCCCGCAATCTGCCCAGCCTCCCCTCTGGCCCCGGGCAGCACTTCGGCCTCGCGCACACGCGCGATCTGCCTCCCCCGTCCCTGCCGCTGCCCGCAATCTGCCCAGCCTCCCCTCTGGCCTCGGGCAGCACTTCGGCCTCGCGCACACGCAATCTGCCAGCACCCGCAATCTGGCCGGCCTCCCCTCCGCCTGGCCCATCCACGCCTGACGTTAACCCTCCCGCCACCATGCAGGGTAAGGTTGGCGCCCCCACCCAGATGCCCTCGCCTCCCCCAAGCATTTTTTTACTCACCTGCTTTCAGCTGCACTCCCTTTCTCCTTTTGCTTCTCTGCCTTCGCCACGTGCTTGTGGGTAAAAAAGAAAAAAAAAGTTCCATGAGACTTTCTAACTTCTCGCGAGAAGTTAGAAAGTCTCATGGAATTTTTTTTTTGTCTCACAAACACAGGGCGAAGGCCGAGAAGGACAAGAAAAAGGGATGCTGCTGAAAGCAGGTGAGTAAAAAAAAACGCTTGGGGGAGGTGAGGGCATCTGGGCGGGGGCGGGGGGGGAGGGACCCAGGCAATGCGTCACGCAGCTCCGGCGGAATCTCCCCTGAAGACTGCGTGAGGCTGCCTGCCACCCCCAAGGCCACCGCCAATCAGCTGGAGCTGCGCGCTTTGATCCTGGGCTCTCAGTAGGACCCAGGCAACGTGCAGTTCCAGCTGACTTGGCCACAGGCCTCTGCAGCGCTGCTGCCGCTTCACCTCATCCACTTTCACACTTTTTTTAAAAAAAAAATTTTTCAAAAAAAAATTTTTGAATATTTTTTTTACATATTTTTTTTACATGTTTTTTCAACCCGTCCTACGCGTACCACCAGCCATGTGCTCGCGTACCACTGGTGGTACGCGTACCACCGGTTGAAAAGCCCTGTTCTAAAGGGACGGCCTCCCGAGCCTCGAAAGGGCCGCTTGGCCTGAAATTGCTATCTGGGCCTGTCTCTATTACCCGGTCTGTCAAATTGATGTTCTGGTCTGGGAGGATAAGAGCGGGAGTAATGAGTGAACTCCGACCCCGTGTCCGAACGAAAGGACTGCCTGCAGGCGTAGGGAGCAACTCTCCTGTCTGCCCTCCTAACAAGATGGGACATGACCTTACGCTTATCCTTGTTGTCAACAAGATAAGGGTTTAATGCCTCTCCAAATAACTGGCCTCCCATGTAGGGGGCTGCTGCCAACCGCCATTTGGACCTAGCATCCGCTCGCCACTGTCTGAGCCACAAAAGTCTCCGAGAGGTAACATTAGACGCTAATGCCCAAGAGGAAAATCTGGCCGCGTGCAAGGATGAGTCCATGTACTCTGATGCAGCCACTAATTTATTTAAATCTTGGTGCATCCGTAGTTCTTCTGGCGGGACCCTAGCTTGTAATTGGCGGAGCCAGAGAAGCGAAGTTCTGGCGAAAAAAGAAGTAGATGCAGCTGCCTTTACCGCCCATGCTAAGGCTTGATGGGTCCTGCGGAAATTAAGTTCCGCTTTCTTATCCTCTGATTTCAAGGCCTGCTATATCTCTGGAGACAGTGAAGGAAGAAACCAATGGTGTTAATGGCTCATCCACCGTGGGGACTGCTAGCAACTCTTGACAGTGCTGGTGCCACATTAAACAACTTTTTGTCAGTTCCCCCTGGGGATGGAAAGGTACCAGGTGTCCCCCATTGTCTTTGGACTGTGTTAAGGAAAAGTGGAGGACAGGGAATGTCCTGCTGAGTGAAAGTAGGTTCTAAAAAAAACCCACTGGTAGGTCCCTGGCTGGTGGAAGGTTCAGCCTGAGGGACCCCCTCAGAACCAATTTGAGCAGTGCTCCTGGCCTTGTGGAGCAGGGACTTAAAGAGGGCCGGATTAAACAGGCCTATGAATGGAGGAGGATCAGGGGATAAGTCCTCATCTTCTGACATCCCCTGTCCTGTCTGTTCCTCGTCCCCTATGAACGACATTCCGCTCTGGAAGGAATGGGAGGGAGAAACTGACCCTTGGTATGCGGTAGCTTCCGCCTGGGAGAGATAAGAATGGCTCCCTGATACAATTGACTCAGGTTGAGCTCTCTGATGCAGGGTCGAAGCCACTCCTTGGGCAATAGCCTGAGAAATCAGGACCTGCAGTTGTTCTGTTAATTCTATCCCCTGAGTTTCTGGAGGGTGAAGCCCTGCCGCTGTAGGGGTGAATGTGGCCTCTGGTCCCAGAGGTCTAGCTGTTTTTGTAGGAGCGGTGGTCTGAGGGCCAAGCCCTTCACTGGAAAAGGGAGCCATCTCCACCTGTTCTGCCATGGGAAAATCGAACTGACCTGTTTCCCCTTCTGGGGACCAGGCACTTACAGCAACAGAAGATGGCGGAGCCTGTTGAGGGCCAAAGACCGATGCCTCCATGGGAACAGGGGTACTCTGACCCACGCTTGCAACATCCTTTTGCTTTGCAGCTTTGGAGAATTGTTTTTCCAATGCCTGCTGCCTTCTGCTTGCTTCTTTCTCAGCAGCTTTAGACGCCCTTCCGCCAGAGATCGCTCTGGCCCCGAGTTCCCCAGCAGCCCCTTGTTTGGCTGACTTGGATTTCTTGTGCCTGGAGGAACTGCTGGAGGCACTTTGAGACATCTGAGCTGCAGTGTCGTCTGCCATTGCAAACAAGAGATATCACAGTAACAGAGAATTGAATCAGCAATGAGGAGCCCAGCTGTGGCACGATCCTGATAGTGGCAGCGGACCAACTTAATGGAATAGCCAGCACACTTATAATGCTGTTAGTGGCGGCAAGACCAAGTTAATGGTATGGCCAGCACACTTGCAATCTGGTTGGTGGCGGCAAGACCAACTTAATGGTACGGCCAGCACACATGCAATCCACTTAGTGGCGGCAAGACCAACTTAATGGTATGGCCAGCTCACTTGCAATCCGGTTGGTGGCGGCAAGACCAACTTAATGGTACGGCCAGCTCACTTGTGATCCGGTTGGTGGTGGCAATACCAAGTGAATGGTTAGCCAGCACACCTCTAATCAGCCAAATTAGGTGAGTAGGAGCGCTTAATGAAGTGCTGTAGTGCTCAGACCGATTGAAATGGCTGGGAGGCTGTAGAAATCCTCTGATTGCAAAAGCCTTGGAAATGAAATAGCCAGCGCACTGATATGCAGCAAACTGCTGAATTAGGAAAAGCCTCTCTTTGAATTTGGCCTTCTGTGCAACGTGCGGGCTTGTAAAATGGCGGCCGCTGGAGACGGTCTCCTACACCGTCGTTCGCGCCGAGTTTAACTTTAACGGTAGCCTCTTCTGTGTCGGCTAACAAAATTGCCGACTGAATCCCCTCCGAAAGGACCGTATTTGAGGCCAAATAGGCTAGCTGGCAAGCTGGCTAGCTGTAAGGGAGCCCCCCCCCCTGGAAACGACTGCGCGGTGCTCAAAATGGCGACCGCGATCAATCCGGTCTGCCTGAGAGCTGAAAGATCTTAGAAGACTGGAGGCTTCAGCCGAAGCCTGCAAAAAAATCGCTCTGAAACAGAGCTGTTTAAACACAGCGCTGCTATCAGCGCTGAGAAGGGAAGAGAAGGGAAATTTACAACCTGGTTGTTTAGCCTTTCTGCTAAAGATGAAGAGCCAATCCTCACCAAGTCTCTCTTGGGCTAAGACTAAGTCGTGACTGGGAATTCCTAGCCGGAGGAAGAGAGGCGTGGCAAAGGTTGATTGACTTAGTCTCTAGGGCAGAAAGGCTAGATCAACCCATCTGTGGATTCTCCATTCGTCATGCTGGAGAATAAGGTAATACAGGTAATCCCCCAGGTACGAATGTTTATTTAGCAAATTTTCACCAAAACGAATTTATTCAGAAAGGGTACTTACGTTAGAAATTCAAAACTGCGACCAAAGAGAGGCCTCTGTAGCCATGTGACTTGGATTCAGTCACTGCTGCAGCGGTGGCATTTTTAACTCTGTGACTTGCCTGGGCTGTTTGGGTTATGAATGTAATTTCCTGAAGCCGGCAGGGGTTTTTTTTGTTTTGTTTTTTTGTCCCTGGTCACATGGCCAAACAAGATCCAGTGATTTTTTACAGCCGGCGAGTTTTTGGTTTTTTGGTGCTGCGTGGAGGATCTGCTGCTGCCTGGGCTTGAGGACTGGAGTGCTAGAATTGCTTCTGTAAGTATTTTAAAATATTCTTTTTTGTTACTCTATAGCAGAGCTTTTCAACCGTAGCGGGGGAGGGAACGAGCCAAAGCGGCGCAGCGCAGGACTTGCCGTGAGAGAGTCCTCAGGAGCTGCAGAGCAGCTGGGGCGAGGCAAAGGCCCCAGGATTGACACTTCCAGCTCACCCGGAAGAGAAATGAGGAGGAGGAGGGCGGAGACAAGAGAGGCTATAAAAGGAGGCAGTTTGGGCGGGAGAGGGAGAGAAAAAAAAATGACGCAGGCTTGGGAAGATGAGTCAGCTGGAGCTGCACCAAAGGGAAAAGAAGGAGGAGGGGGGGAGAGAGGAGAGGAGATCAAACAGGCCGGCTGTGAGCCAATCTACAACTTCTGTGGCAGCCATCCGTGCCGGGCATGCACACAGGTGGCAGCGACAAAATGCAGTGGGGGAGGGGTCGCCCTCTATGAGGAATGAAGAAAGGCAGCATCGGCTGGAGGTGAGGCACGGAGGGAGGGAGGAGATGACAATGAGAAAGAGGGAGGTAGAGAGCAGGAGGGAGGGAGGGAAATGGAAAGGAAGGGTTGGAAGAAAAAGCCGGGGGTTTGCTTTCCAGCCGGGAGGCTATACCTTTAAGAGAAAAGAAAAAAAAATGAAGGGCAAGAGGAATAGGCAAGAAATAGGCAAGAGGAAGAGAGTGGAAGGATTCTTATGTGATTTTGTGACTTTGAAGTTCTGGGATTTGTGCAATGTGGGCTTTGTGTTCTTAAGGAGTGTTTGGCAATTTCTATTGTGGCTGATGGCTCGTGTTGGATTTTGGGGTGAGGGGTTACTGGTTCTAATTCTATTGCTCTGCTATTGTTATCTGTAAGTTTTGCTGCAAGGGATTTTGAAGTATTTTTGTCCTGAATGGATTTTGCCTGTAGCATTCGTTTACTTATGAATGGAGCCATTTGGGGAGGCTGCCTTAGCTGGCAGCCAGTACTTGCTACATTTTTTTTCTTCTTAAGTGCTGGCTGCAGGCTCCTTAACTTTCCTTGCTAGCCAGTAGCTAATTCTTAAAGGGGAATGCACCTTTTTAAGCTAGTTCCCTCAGCGGCTTGTCTTTTCTGTCTCTGGAGGCTTTTCCTTCTTTGATAAATATATGGAAGAGGGAAAATATGGGGGGGGGGGTTTCAATTTCTTCCTTCAGAAGGAAGGAGATGGGAATGAGAAAGAAGGAGGCAGGGAAGGAGGGAGGGAAAAAGGAAGGAAGAGAGGAGGGAGGGAGATTGGAATGAAAGGGAGGGAGGGTCTGAAGGAAGTCCCGCCTTAGCACTTGGCCACCAGCAGCTCTGCCATTGACTTTGCTTGTCAAAAGGTTGCAAAAGGGGATCACATGACTCTGGGACACTGTGACCATCATAAATATGAATCAGTTGCCAAGCATCCAAATATAAATCACATGACCCTGGGCAAGCTGCAATGGTCATAAGTGTGAAAAATGGTCATAAGTCACTTCAGTGCCATTGTAACTTTGAACAGTCACTAAGCGAATTGTTGTAAGTCGAGGACTACCTGTACTTTATCACTTTTTTCCTTTTTGGGGGGGTCAGTTTTTTGACACCTTGCTAGGTGGTACTCGAATATTGCCATATCCTAAAAGTGGTACAATTGGTGAAAAGGTTGAAAAGCCCTGCTCTATTTTCAACCGGTGGTACGCGTACCACTTGTGGTACATTAATGGGTGGCAGGTGGTACGCAGCCCTGCCTAGCCAAGTGTAGTGGGGAAGGGAAAGAGCCAGCACAAAGACTTACAGTGAGAGAGTCCTCTGGAGCTGCAAAGGCCCCAGGCTCACTTCTGGCTCACCCTCCCCCATGAGAAAGGAGGAGGGGGGCGGAGACAGGAGAGGCTATAAAAGGAGGCAGTTTGGGAGGGAGAGGGAGAGAAAAAAAGCAGCAGCCTTGGGAGGAGGCAGGGTCAGCTCTAGCTGCACCGAAGGGAAAGGAGGAGGAGGAGGAGGGTGGGGGGAGAGGAGATCAAGCAGGCCGGCCATGAGCCAATGTACAACTGCTGTGGCAGCCACCTGTGCTGGCAGCAGCAAACAGGCAAGAAATGCAGTGGGGGAGGGGTCGCCCTCCATGAGGAATGAAAAAAGGCAGCAATGGCTGGAGGTGAGGCACGGAGGAGGGAGGGAGATGGAGAGTGGAAGGATTCTTATGTGCTTTTGTGACTTTGAAGTTCTGGGATTTGTGCAATGTGGGCTTTGTGTTCTTAAGGAGTGTTTGGCAATTTCTATTTGGCTGATGGCTGGTGTTAGCTTCTATTGTTCTGCTGTTGTTAGCTGTAAGTTTTGCTGCAAGGGATTTTGAAGTATTTTTCTCCTGAATGGATTTTGCCTATAGCATTCCTTTACTTATGAATGGAGCCATTTGGGGAGGCTGCCTTAGCTGGCAGCCAGTACTTACATTTTTTTTTCTTAAGTGCCGGCTGCACTCCTTAACTTTCTTTTCTAGCCAGTAGCTAATTCGTAAAGGGGAATGTGCCTTTTTAAGCTAGTTCACTCAGCAGCTTGTCTTTTCTGTCTCTGGAGGCCTTTCCTTGTTTGAACAATATATGGAAGAGGGAAAATATGGGGGGGTGGGGTTCAAATTCTTCCTTCATAAGGAGATGGGAATGAGAAAAAGGGAGGCAGGGAAGGGAGGGAGGGAAGGAAGTCCCGCCTTAGCACTTGGCCACCAGCAGCTCTGCCATTGACTTTGCTTGTCAAAAGGTTGCAAAAGGGGATCACATGACCCTGGGACACTGTGACCAACATTAATATGAATCAGTTGCCAAGCATCCAAATATAAATCACATGACCCTGGGCATGCTGCAATGGTCATAAGTGTGAAAAATGGTCATAAGTCATTTCAGTGCAATTGCAACTTTGAACAGGTGTTTTTTTTGGTCATCACGTTTTTGACACCTTGTTAGGTGGTACTCGAATATTGCCATATCCTAAAAGTGGTACAATCGGTAAAAAGGTTGAAAAGCCCTGGACTCTATAGTACTGTTTTGTTTGTAAGCACTTTGGGAACTGCTCTGTTTCTTTTTAAGTACTGTACTTTGCAAACTATTGTGTAAGTACAGTACTTTGCAAAGATAAAGTTTGTTTGCATTTGCCTTGAAACTGCTTGTAGAAATGCTAGCCAGCATCTCAACAAAGCATTCTATAACGTTTTGTTTCCTTGGTTTTATTTTGGAGAGTAGTGTATATTACTGTAGTTTGTAGGTTTTAAATATAAATTGCCTCCAGAAGCTGTGGGTGCCCCATCACTGGAAGATTTTAAGAAGAGACTGGATAGGCATTTATCAGAAATACTCTGTGAGAGCAGTGGGTTAGACTAGATGACCTCAAGGTCCATTCCATCTCTGTTACTGTTGCAAGCCGAGAGTTCTGTAAATCCCTCCCCCATCTCCCTCTGCGTGCCTGGCTGGAGACTCTTAAGCTAATTAGTGGCAAGTGGTTTTTTGTTTTTTTTAAATTACTGCCCCAACCCCTCTGGGCAGCTGAAGATGCTTGAGCTGACTACCGGTAGCAACAAGTGGTTAAAAAAATAACAAAAAAAACAAAAAAAAAGCAACTGCGATTGCTGCAAGCCTGCTTGGAGGCAATTTGGTTCCTGAGCCAAGGCTGCAACAGAAATAGCTGATGGGCAGCCGGCAGGAAAAGCCTCTCAGTTCAGTTAACGATGGCAGCGATCAATTAACAAATCAGAGGAAACAGTAAGTCAGATCTTTGTTCATTTAACGACCCATTTGATTCAATTATTGAATTTGATTTTAAAAATTTGTAAAATTGAGTCTGATTCATTTGACGAATTTTTTGACTTACGATCCTAATGGGCAGGCTCCATTAGGTTTGTACCTCGAGGACTACCTGTAATATACAGTGTCACCTTTTTGCATAATAATATATACTAGCCATTTCTATAACAAAAAACCTATCTAATCAACAAAACCCAAAATCAAAGTTTCATTTTTTTTCACCTCAAGCACACAGTCCAGAAGCAGTTTCCGAGTAGAAACAAAGTTGATTGTATTCAGTCAATTTAGCCATCTCTGCTAACCAGCTTTTGCACCCAATCATCCATTGTGGGAATTAAGTTTCTTTCCACTTTTGCACATAGAGCATTCTTGCTGCTGTCAGCAATCATATGTTCATCATTACCAAATAATAGTTTCCAATTTGTTTTTTTGCAGTCAAATCCATAACTTTTTAAAACCTTTCTTTCAATTGTAAATATGTAAACCAGTGGCAGACACGTCCTTCTAATTCCAACTCCTCTTTGGATTTGAGGGTAGGCTTGCCATAATAAAAAAATATTATTTGATCATAAGTCCACCAGTCTGGCCTTGCCACCATTTCTTTTCTAAAAAAGGCTTCTTGGGGTGACACCCAAAGAGGCACCCTTGCAGAGAACCTTACTTTATATTTATTCCAAACCCTTAGAATGGCACGTCTAACAAAGTGATTGTTGAAATGAATGTTTACTTTAACCTTATCATACCATAAATAGGTGTGCTATCCAAATTCATGGCCCTCCAGCTCGAGTAAACTCTTATTTTGGAGAGTCACCCACAATGAACGGCTAAGGGAACTAGGTATTGTTTAGCCTAATGAAAAGAAGGCTCAGGGGAGACATGATAGCATTCTTCCAATACATAAAGGGCTGTCACAAGAAAGAGGGCACTGATTTATTCTCCATAGCACCTGAGGGCAGGACAAGAAGCAATGGATGGAAGCTTGTCAGAGGGAGATTCAACCTGCAAATAAGGAGGAATTTCCTGACAGTGACAGTGTCATGATCCTGACAGAACAATTAATCAATGGAACAGCTTGCTTCCCGAAGTTGTAGGTACTCCATCACTGGAGGTTTTCAAGATTGGACAACCCTTTGTCCGGGATGGTATAAGGACTCCTGCCTTGGGGGTCAGACTAGAAGACCTCCAAGGTCCCTTCCAGCCCTATGATTCTATTTTCCCAACCTAAAAAGTAGTATTGACATCGGCCAGGTTCACAGCAACATTTTCAGCCACTGTATTTACTTAGTAAATCTTTCTCAGTTTCATTTTCCATATACAAGATGGGAATAGTACAAACTCTTGATACATGACTGTCACAACTGTTTATTCAGCCAATTTCTTGTGTCTGAACAAAAATGCAGGTGTTAACAATGCCGTTTTATAACTTTCAATGCAGATAAATCTGAGATGTTCAGATTTTGCTTCAGTACAGAACTTTAATTAAAAAAAATCAACTTACAAGGAAATGCAACTTGCATGAGCCACTATTTGGAAAACTGGCAAAACAATGATCCATATATCAAGGGAACCTATTAGATTAGAAAGAATCTCAACTAATACTGCTTGTTCGGGATTCCATATAGTTACTAGAGGGCTTTCGGGTACAATTCAGGAAGTTGGTTGTTACCTATAAACCCTTACATGGAATAGAGAGCCCTTTTGGCATAGTGGTTAAGGTGCTGACCTAGAAACCATGAGACCGAGTACTAGGCCTCCCTTAGGCATGAAAGATGACTGGGTGACCTTGGGCCAGTCTCTCTCTTGAGTCCAATACACCTCACCTTGTTGTGGGGATAATAGGCAGGAGTATTAGATACGTCTGCCATTTTGAGTTATATATTAAAAGGGCAGGACAAAATTATAAGTTTCAAATATTTGGGGGAGCCTTCCGTCTCAATGTTTTATTGATTTTTTTAAATTACAATCTTTAGTGCTTAGTAAACATGTTGTCTGGGTTCACATATTTAACATTAACTTCTTCAATATAAATCTGTTCAGTACTGCACAATCCAGTATTTTTTCCCTGATCCTTTCTTCCCCATATTTTTCCATTTTCCCATTACACAGTTACAATTCTTATTATTGATGTACGCAAATTTAGATATAAACATCCTATTTTACTATTATACAAATAATATCAATTCATAAATCGATATCGTTTTTATGTTCTTAAGGTTTAATTTCCCATCAATACTTGAAATATCTTTGTCAGTTATGATTTTCTCAATATTACATTTATATAGCTAAAAGTTTTATTCATACCAGCCATCCTCTTATTTTCATATTTCCCATATCTAAAAAAGGAAAAAATGCTATTTTAATTCTAAATCATATCTTTCATTATAAAAGTCTAATTATATCTAAGGGTCATTCGTTCTTTTAATCATATTCAAAAAAATATTTAAATATGTAATGCCCCCTCTAATAGGTCAAGCCTTCTGTTTTTTAAATCTAATTCTTTCTTTCTTTCTTTTTCTTTCTTTCTTTTTCTTTCTTTCTTTCTTTGCCAAGTAGCTTTCCAAGCCAAGGCAATTAAATCGCCCAGGAATTTTCTTTCTATTTTTGTAAAAGTTGCTTGGCATGAGGAAGACAATTTAGGTAGGGTATTTTTGGGGGGGAATTCTGCCCATTTATATTCCTTAAGCAACTCCCACTTTCCTTCTCCCTCAATTTCTCTTTTCATTTTTTGTCTCCCAAGTTGTGACATTTCCCGACAGCTCTATATTCCATTTTTTAAAATCTTCTTCCTTATCATCAGGTATGTTTTGCAGACCTAAGGGGTAAAGCATCTTTTCCATTTTCGTTGTTATGGTCAAGTCTTGCAGTATTTTATATGTATATAGTAGTTTATATTTCCCTTCTTTTATCTCTTCCATCTCTAGGTCCATTTCCTCTGCTTCATCTTCTGATTTCTGGTTTATTTGTTCATACTTTGTAGTCATCTGGGAATTTTCTAGTTGCAGATTTAGTTTGAAGATTTGCTCATTTATATTATGTAAATTATTTTTAGTCTCATTATGGTTTCTTTTTGTGTCCTCTTTCTGTGCAACAATTGTTTGGTGAATTAGTTGTAGCATAGAATATATTTCCTTCTGAAAGGTGTTTATTTTTTCTTGAGGCATCATTCCTGGAGATCCTCTAGTATCACCAATCTTAATAAGAGTAGAACAAAGTTTCATCTAGTTTTCTGGTCTTTATGTGTAGCCTTTATAATCCAATAGGTTCCAGAATATGGGTCCAGTCCTAAAAGCAATATTTTGTAGTAATCTTTTGTCTTAGGTGTCCAAGAATTGTTGATCAGGCAAGGTTGTAATCCACAATGTTCAAAGTGTTCAAAATGTTCAACCACCCTGAAAACAGCTTAAAAGTCTCTCCCAGCCAGACGTAGTCAAAAGTCAAATTTGTCTTTCTCTCCCAATAGTTCTTGAGATTAAAAATCCAAGCTCAGTAAGTGTTTATAGTCCAAGAAGGTCAGGGTGATAAGTATGCCAACATATTTTCCTTTATTGCCAGCTGTTCTCCATTAAGCTAGGAATCACCAAGCAGCCAGGAAGCTAGTTATAGTGCTATACTCAAATCCACCACTAGATGTCACTCAAAATCCATTTTCCACTCTTAAGACAAAGGGTTGATTTCTTATATTTCACCTCAATGTTTTGTTTTGTTTTGTTTTTCAAAGAGAAAATCTTAACAATTATCTCAGTTCTCAAATTTATCAAAGCTGTAGCTTTATGTTACTTTCACTTCAGTATTATGTATTTCTGTCCTCCATAAAAGAAATTAAAACGCCGCTTCCGTTCACGTTCGGAGGTTTTAGCTTCTTGGGAGCCTTTCCCAGGAAATTCAGTTGTAAAATAGTAAAGAAAGGATCAATGTTCTCACCCAGTTCCAAACATGCTATTTACGATGCTAATTAGTGCTTTTCTTCTTTGGTTGTCAGCAGCTAATGGCTGGCCACAGGAATGTAGCCAGTCTTTCCCCTGCCGGTTTGGAGGGCTTTCCTTGGATCAAACTGAAAGACCGCCGTCTCTCCATGATCGACGAGGCACCCCTCCTTCTTCATCGCCTCTTCAGGGCGACTTTAGGCCCTTTTAGGGGCCCCAGCAGGGTGAAATCGGGCACGGAAGACAGAGCCCTGCCTTCCTGCGTCAGTCTTGCCGCGACAGAAAACCGGAAGTCCATCTCCAATTCTTTCTGCCCATCCTGTAAGATGACAGGGTTGGCATGCTTGGTCCCACCTATTAAGCAGTGTTATTGTATGGGACCAAGGAAGGGTGTCTTCTCTACTGCAACACCTGCCTTCCGGAATGGTATCACTCCCAAAGCCCTGACCCTACTGTCTGTCATTCAAAAGAGCCTTGTCTCCTGCAATGTTGAAGATACTGGAACAGTTTATGCACATAATTTCTCATCACTTTATCTCTAGTACATAATGAATCCATGCAGATTTCTCCAGGTGGGAATCCTACCCCATATAACAGTTCGTACGGTGATAGTCCTATGTCTTTCCTTGGCTGAGTCCTGATTCTTAGAAGAGCAAAAGGTAAACATTTGATCCAGGACATTCTTGTTTCCAAAATTAGTTTACTAATTCCTTCTTTTAGTTTTCCATTAGCCCGTTCCACTTTACCACTAGAGGGCAGATGCCAAGGTGTGTGAAACTTCCAGTTTATTCCCAATGCTTCCCCAATATTTTGCAGAATTTTCCCAGTAAAATGACTACCTTGTTCACTATCAATTTGTGTTATTATCCCAAATCTTGGAATGATCTGTTCTAGTAGGATTCTAGTTACTGTTTTTGCTGTAACATTTATGGTGGGAAAAGCTTCAATCCATCCTGTTAGATGATCAATAATTACAAGGAGATATTTATAGCTGCCCACTTTAGGTAGTTCAGTATAGTCTATTTGTACGCATTGGAATGGTTCAAACGCTGGAGGTCTTCCCCCTGCTGGTTGCTTTCTCAAAGCCTGTCTATTTATTTTCTTACAGATGAAACATGATTCTACCACTTGTGCTGCGATTGTATAAATTCCAAAGCAAGCATACAATTTCAAAATACAATCTACTAGAGCCTGTGTTCCCCAATGGCTTCCTTCATGCAAATATGCTATTAATTCTTTGGCAATCACTTTATTAATTACTTGTCTGCCATCCGGCAGATGCCAAACACCATCTTTCCCCTCTTGTCCCCCTTCTTGTCGAATTCGCTCTTTTTCTCTATCATTGAATATTGGAACTTCAATCTTTGTTCTAACTTCCGGTATTAATATATTCATAGTAACTTCATTGCCTGCTAATTTAGCTTCCTCATCAGCCAGTCGATTTCCAAGTATTTCAAAAGAATTTCCTTTTTGGTGTGCATTAACATGTACTACTGCAATTCTTTTAGGTTGTTCTAAGGACATTAACACTTGCTTAATTAATTCCTCATGTACTAGTTCTTTCCCTTTGCTGTTGATCATTCCCCGGTCTCTCCATATTTTCCCGAAAGTGTGGACCACACCAAAGGCATATCTAGAGTCTGTATAAATATTTCCTATTTTACCTTGTAACAATTTTAATGCCTGATTTAGTGCATATAATTCACAAGTTTGTGCTGACCAATTAGTAGGTAGGCTACCAGCCTCCAATAATTCCTTGGTGTGTCCATTCACAATAGCATATCCATTTTTCCTAACTCCTTCCTCCACTCGGGACAATCCATCTATAAACAGGGCTTCTCCTTTTTCCAAAGGACATTCCTCCAGGTCAGGTCGTATTTTTGTTTGCATCTCAATTATTTCGGAGCAGAAATGCTCCAAATTTTCTTCATTTATTTGCGGTTTATTTGCTAAAAATTGAGCCGGATTCACATTGTGATCCGTTGTTAGGACCAAATCATTCTTTTCCATTAGAATAGCCTCATATTTTAAAATTCTCGAATCAGTCAGCCAGCGACCTGCTTTTTGCTGGAGAATTGTTCTTACTTGATGGGGTGTGCTTACAACGAGAGGCCCCCCAAAAGTCAATTTTCTGCTTTCCTGTACCAAGAAGGCCGTCGCAGCTATAGCTTGCACACAGACTGGCCATCCTCTTACTACAGGATCCGTAATTTTTGATATAAACGCCACAGGTTTGCATTGACCCGCCCAGGTTTGAGTCAAAACCCCATAAGCTATTCCAGTGGTGGCGAACCTTTTAGAGACCGAGTGCCCAAACTGCAACCCGAAACCCACTTATGTATGCATCGCCGGGTGCCGGGCGGGCGTGGCCACTGAGTGGGCGTAGCTGATAGTCATGGCAGCGTGGGTGGGCATGGCCACCTCGATGTTGCCCTGAAGACCTGGCTCTTTCCCCAGGCCGTGTGCTGGAAGAGATATGACCCTAAATGGAAGATATATGTCCATGGTATAAATATTGATAAATTTACCTCCATGACCATATTTTATTTAATATATTGTTTCCTGTTTTTAATCCTTGCAGGCCACCCATACTTGTAGAAGAATGGCAACCATAACAATTTAAATGATAAATATTATATAGAAGTGAATCTTTAATTTCAGTCTGTCCCACTGCTTTTAAATCACAGACTGGACTTTGGGGGCTGACCAAACATGTTTTTATGCCATTGTTTTTGCATTCTCTTAATACCCACACAGAGCTTTTAAAAACAGTGTTTCTAAACATAATGCTCAGGTTGAGTCCCACAAATCAATTAGCATATGGCACATTAACACATGAGATTTCATTTTTTATTATAAATAGAAAAATATTACTGCACAGTGAAGTGGAAAAACTTCATTTGTGAAGCTAACACAACTCCCCCCTTTTAGTTACTCCTAATTTCTTCCCCAAATTGCAGATTCACTTCTAATTACCAGTTAGCACTAGAACAACTTGTGAATATAGCTGTTTAAGGGCTCTGCCTCCCACGCCCGATTTCTTCCTGCTGGGGGCCCGAAAAGGGCCTGAAGTTGCCCCGGAGAGGCGAGAGGGGGCCCTTTGTAGATCACGGGGAGATGACGGTCGACCCGCTTGATCCAAGGAAGCCCTCAGAACTGACAGGAGAAAGACTGGCTGCACCCATGCAGCCAGTCGGAAGCTGCTGACCTCCGGAGAAAAAAAACGGTATTTAACAAGTGTGAGCAACATGTTTGAATCTGGGTGAGATTATTTTCCTTCCTCTACTATTTTAAAACCTGTTCTTGGGGGGGGGGGGGAATGATCTGAAAGCAAGGAAACTCCCAGAACTAAAGGGAGGTTTTTTTTCCTTTTTTCACCCCCTCTCCCAGAATAAAAGCAGCGGTTTAAGCTTTCTTGGGGGAAAATAGAGAGACTATAAAATTAATTTGGACACAATAGAAAGAAAAAAGTTTGGAGAGTCATAATCTCTTTTTTTTTACCTTTCTTGAAGAGTATCGGAGCAAAACTTTTTTGGTTGGAAAATTACAAAAGACACCTATTGACATCTAGTGACAAAAAAAAGTACACCAATCTCTATATTTTGTCTGGAGTGAGGGAACTTGGCCTGAAGCCCAGACATAGATAACAGACTAAATCCTTTGATGTCTCTGAACATCATAACCTTGTAGATTGCAGCTGGAAAAAGAAAAACTTTTGGGGCTGTCTTTTCTGCAGGATGGATTACAACTAAAACTACAAACTATTTTGAAGCCATCTGGCTTCCTCGGATTACAAATACTGTTTGACCTGTAATTTTATAAACTATTTAGAGACAGACTAAATGGCAAGGAACTATCTACAGTAAGACATTTTAGATTATAATTTTGGCAGATTGGCAATTTTGGATTTTGGGAAAATTGGTTAGAGCTGGAGTCAGAAGGTAAAAGTGGATTATAAACTTTTTTTCCCTCTCCTCATTTTTTCTTTTTCCTTTTTTTCCTTTTCTCTTTTTCTTCTTGTTGTCTGGGGAGCCTATTGGATTATAAGCTTTTAGTCTCCGAACTACTTAAGGACAGTGAAAGCTTAACTGTTGGTGATTTTCTTTGGAGAAGGCTCTATGGACTATTAATTTTTAATAGTAGGACCTTGCGGATTATAAATTTTCACTGAGCGATAATTTTGGATTTTGGACAACTGTTCTGGAAGTGAGCCCCACAAACAGAATTGGATTACAAAATTTCTTTTCTTCTTCTTCTTTGTTCTCCCTTCTTTTTCAGGGAGTTTATTGGACTATAGAGACTATACATAAGAACTATAAGAGTTATTTAAGACAAATTTAAATGATATATTGTGGTATTGAATACAAGATTAATGGTTTGGTATAAGGCGGACATCTGGGAAAGTATTAGAGTTGATAAAAATTTTGGAGGGTGGAATTAAAAATGAGTGTTCCGAATTTAGCTAAAACAGGCAAGAAAACACCCTCAGCCCCGTCCTTCACCTCTGCAAGCCCTGTGTACCAGAGATCAATCGAATCAATGCTTCAACAAGAAAAATCTAACAATTTCCAGAAGGAGATGCAAGCGGCATTACAAGCGATCCAAGAGGCAATCTCCTCTCACAAAGAAGATACAAGGAAAAACCATGAGACAAAAGATAACTTTGAGAAAATGATTCAAGAAATTCATAACATAAACTCTGAACTAGAAAGTTTCCGACAGATGGTTACAAAGAATGTACAAAGAATTCAGTAAATAGAAGACAAGTCAGTAGAGACTGATCAGAAAACGGAAGAAATAAAAGATGAAAATCAGAGGCTGATGCAGGCAAATAGAGAATTGGAAGATTCAATGGCAGTTTTGGAAATAGAAAAGGCATCTTATTTTTTAAGATTTCAAGACGTAATGGAGGACAAAGAAGAGGATCTTGCGGATTTGATGTCAGAGCTATTGGCTAAAGCACTGTTGTGAGTCCGTGCCAGCCAGTGGACCCGGCAGCTGAGTCCGGGGAATCAGAGGAGGAGGAGGAAGGGTTTGGAGAGCCATCAGAGTCCGAGGAAGGCTCTGATGAGTTACAGGACTTACAATCTGATGAAGAGCCTGGCCCCTCCAATCGTACTCAGGATGAGACTCAGCTGTGCGGGGAAGATGAGTCAGACTGAGGACTCACAGCTGGAAGACATTATAGACCAGTGGTGGCGAACCTTTTAGAGACCGAGTGCCCAAACTGCAACCCGAAACCCACTTATGCATCGCCAGGTGCCGGGCAGGCGTGGCCACTGAGTGGGCGTGGCTATGGTAGTCATGGCAGCGTGGGTGGGTGTGGCCAGGGTGGGCGTGGCCACCTCGATGTTGCTCCCGAGGAGGGATGCCTGTGGGGGCCGGGCAGGGTTGGGGGAGATCCAGGGGGTCTCTGGCGGGTGGGGCAGTTGGCAGGAGGCTCATCTTGTTTTGGCAATGAGCCAATTAGATCACAATAGGAGTCAGTTATTGATGTCATGTATTGAAGCTGAGAGGAGGACATTTGTCAGTGTTATGTCATCGCTATCAAGTTGGTTGGGGTTTTTTGGTGTTCTTTCATTTAGTGAGCTTGTAAAACGTAATAAAATTAAAGTCATGGTGCAAAGAGTTGACTGGTTGCCCAGAAAGCGATGTAAAATAGTATTATTAAGTGAACAAGGCTACAGTTATAAAGAAATTAGAAGAAAAATTGGTGGAAACTTAACCAAACGTGGCATTTCTACTGTACACTTTTCCCAAAAGGTTTCCACAATTTTAGCCACTACTGTATGAGGGGGGAATTAAACAATGAAAGCACAGTGTCTTGGATTTTACAGGTTGTTGGGAAAGTACTCATTCATTTTGCCAGATGCTGAAAATAACAGAAATCTGAAGCAGAATGCCTGTACTAGCAGATGCAACTGATATAAAATCTGGACGAAGAATGGTCAATAAAGCATTCTTGGTTGTCTATTTTATCTTTCCTAATAAGCTGTAACCAACTTCCTCACTTAACTTTGCAAAACCTGTGGGTCCCACACCATTCCACATACCTGCAAGAAAGCAGCTGCAATCTGGGTACTCTAACAGGGCTTTTCCAGTCGCCTAGCAAGGTGTCAAAAACTTGATGAACCCCCCTCCCAAAAAAGGAAAAAAGTGATAAAGTACAGTAGTCCTCGACTTACAACAGTTAACTTAGTGACTGTTCGAAGTTACAAAGGCACTGAATAAAGTGGCTTATGACCATTTTTCACTTCTGACCGTTGCAACATCGCCAGGGTCATGTGCCTTCCTCCTTCTCATTCCCATCTCCTTCCTTCCTTCCTTCCTTCCTTCCTTCCTTCCTTCCTTGCCACCCTTTCTCATTCCCATCTCCTTCCTTCCTTCCCCTCTCTCCCTTTCTCCAAAGTGCAAACATGCGCGCCTCCTCCTCCCCTTGCCTACAGCAAGTTTCTGCAAAGCGCAAATGGGCGATACATTCCCCCTGCCTCCTCCAAAGTGCAAACGCGCGTGCGTCCTCCTCCCCCTGCCTAGAGTGAGCTTCTGCAAAGCACAAATGGGCACTACATTCCCCGCCTCCTCCAAAGTGCAAGCACGCCTCCTCCTCCTCCCCCTGCCTACAGCGAGCTTCTGCAAAGCGCAAATGGGCACTACATTCCCCCTGCCTCCTCCAAAGTGCAAACGCATGCGTCCTCTCCCACCCCCCACCCCTGCGAGCTTCTGCAAAGCGCAAAAGGACTCCATTTTGCAAGCCAAGTTAGGACAAGAAAGGGGACGGGCACAAACCTACGTTTTTGAATGGCAAATCCGCGTGAAGGCACCTCCCTGCTAAGTTTGATTCATAAGGTAGGGTGGGAGGCTCAGAGAAGTCTTAAAACACAGGAAAACTCATTCCAGAGGGCAAAACCTTCTCAGCTCCCCCCAACCTTTGCTCTCCAGCTGTCGTCTGATCCGACAAGCCAAGTTTGTTTCTCTCCGCCTTCTCTTGACTCGCGCCGAGTGGTTGCAAAATCCTGGGCCTCGAACGAAAGGCAGCCCAACTCGTTCGCCCCCCCCAAACAGCTTGCCTTCCCAACACAAACATTCAAAGGGGTGTCTGCTTACACTGCACGCCCCTGCCCTGCAACTAGTTAACTCGGGAAAGTTTCTCCGAAGAGCAAATCCCAAAGAGTCTTCTTCGGTAGTCGGTAGAAGAGGCCGAACTGGTTTTGCAAATTCGAGCTACAGCTTTTCCATCACAGCCACATCCAAACAGCCTGAGAGAGGGTCGCTCCTAAGCGGCAAACGACTTCGGAGGGGGGTGGAAAAAAAACCCAGAAAGGAGTAGCCGCCTTTTCACGAAGCAAGCTTGCTGCGGCACATTCACTTCTCCCTCCTGCCTTCCGCCAAGTTGGAGCTTTTTCTTTCTTTCTTTCCCCTTTGGAGACGCAGATTTTCCCCTCCCAGTAAGGCGCACATGTAGCAGATAAGTCCAACCACTTCCTCGACTCTAACCTTTTCACCACATGGTCCTTGGCCCGCAGCCTCGCTCTGCGTGGAGGATGGAGCCCCATCGGAGGCTTCCTGACCGAGGCTACGGATGGGCGCCCAGCAGGGCAGGACAGCCGCCCGTGCCCAGAACCCCCAGATGGCCACCGGCTGCCGGCAAGGAGACAGCCCGGCTTCCCCTCGTCACTGCTGGCCGTCTGGGCTCTGCGGCACAGCGCCCCCTCTCCCCTGCAGCTCGTAAGGCCGGGGTCGTGGCTGGAGCGCAGGCATGGCCAGAACCGCTTGGCCCTCCGGCTGCCTTCTCCTGGCCATGCAGCGGACCCGGCAGTGACGCCTGGCACTTTAAGGGGAGCGGCCGCGAGGGAGGCGCCCGCCAGTGAGGGACCGGATCCGCGCCTGCCCACCCGCTCTTCTTCCCAAACGGGCGTCCCGCTCGCTCCTTTCAGAGCCGGCCCGGCCACAGCTGCCGATGCAGAGCCGCCGAAGCGCCGGCCGCCTTGCCCGGAGCCGGCCCTGGCTGCCATCGGAGGCAAAGATCTGCGCCACGCCGAAATGGCCGGTTTCGTCGTGGCGCAGATCTTTGCCTTCTCTCGGCTTCAGCCCTGGCGGCGCGCTTACCTCCCGCCGAAGCGCCACCCGCCTTGACCGAAGCTGCCCCAGCCGGAGGCAAAGATCCGCGCCACGATGAAACCGGCCATTAACCGCGATACACGAGGTGGGAAACAGCTGTTTTTGGCATGGCACGGATCTCCAGCCGCGATCCCGGCCTTACGAGTTGTGGGGGAAGGGCCGCAGAGCCTGGACAGCCAGCAGCGACGAGTGGAAGCCGGACCATCTCCTTGCCGTCTGGGTGGCGGCCTCCAGGCGCGGCGGGCGGCATGTGGAGAGGCGGAGGGGAGGAGACTGGCCCCGCCTCCTTCCAGACCGATGGCCCGCGTGCCCACAGGGATGGCTCCGCGTGCCACCTGTGGCACGCGTGCCATAGGGTCGCCACCCCTGAGCTATTCCCTCTTCTGCATTTACAAACAAATGAAAAGGTTTGTCTAAATTCGGAAGACTCAACACCGGAGCTTGAGTCAAAGCTTCTTTAATTCTTTTAAAATCCTCTTTTTCCTGGTTCTCCCACTTTAAATCCCATGGCTCAGATTCAATTAATTTAGCATATAAAGGTTTAGTCAGGCTAGCATAGTTGTCAATCCACAACCTACAATAGCCGACTAGACCTAAGAATTTTCTCAATTCCTTTTTATCTTTAGGAAGAGGTTGTTTAACCACCCCTTCAATTCTATCCAGTGTTATTTTTCTACTACCTTTACTTATCAAATGTCCCAAATACTTCACCTCTTTCAACATATTGTAATTTCCTTTTAGAAACCCTCAACCCTTTTTCTCCCAAAAATTCAAGCAATTTATCAGTTGCTTCTTTTACTTGATGCTGTTTCTTTCCTGAGATCAACAAATCATCCACATATTGTATCATGTATGTCTCTCCAGGGACCTGGAATTGTTCCAATACCTGTTCCAACTAAATACTAAATAATACTAAAATATATTTTATTTTTAAACTTACTTGTTCCTTCCAGTTATTTTCCACATACTTAATTGTAAAATTAGAAAACTAATAAAATATTATAAAAAAAAAATCCTGGAGCACCGGGGAACTACCAGAGGATTGGAAAGAGCTGATGTGGTTCCCATCTTCAAAAAAGGGGGGGGAAAGAGACTCTGGAAACTACAGACCAATCAGCCTATCATCAATACCTGGGAAAATGTAGGATAGACAGCATCACTACCAGATGGATTTGTAACTGGCTGACAACAGTACTCGACCAGTAGTCCTTAATGGTACTACATCTACATGGAAGGAAGGAAGCAGTGGGGTACCAGAAGGTTCCGTCCTAGGCCCAGTACTCTTCAATATTTTCATAAATGACTTAGATGAGGGAATAGAAGGGGAACTCATCAAATTTGCAGATGACACTAACCTGGTAGGAATAGCCAACACCCCAGAAGACAAGCTCAGGATCCAAAAAGATCTTGACAGGCTTGAATGGCCTCTATCCAACAACAGGAAATTAGATGTGGAGAAAAGCAAGGTTTTACACCTATGCAAGAAAAACCAAATGTACAGGTATAGAATAAGAGGTACCTGGCTCAATAGTAGTAACTGAGCGAGGGATCTTGGAGTCCTAGTAGACAATCACTGAAACATGAGCCAGCAGTGTGCAGCAGCAGCCAAAAAAGCTAATACAATCCTTGGTTGTATAAACAAAGTTATAGAAACAAAATCACGTGAAGTATTAGTACCACTTCATAAATCCTTAGTAAGACCACACCTGGAATACTGCATCCAGTTTTGGTCACCACACTACAAAAAAGATGTTGAGACTTTGGAAAACGTGCAGAGAAGAGAAACTAAGATGACTAAAGCCCTGCAGACTAAAACATATGAAGAACGGTTGCAGGATTTGGGTTTGGCGAGTCTAGAGAAAAGAAGGACTAGGGGTGACATGGCAGCAGTATTCCAGTATTTGAGGGGCTACCACAAAGAAGAGGGGGTCAACTTATTTTCCAAAGCAACAGAGGGCAGGACAAGAAACAATGGATGGAAACTAAACAAGGAGAGAAGCAACCTGGAATTAAGGAGAAACTTCCTAACAGTGAGAACAATTAACCAGTGCAATAGCTTGCCTTAAGAAGTTGTGGGTGCTTCATCACTGGATGTTTTTAAAAAGTGACTGGACAGCCACCTGTCTGAAATGGTATACTGCTTGAGCAGGGGTTTTTACTAGAAAACCTCCAAGGTCCCTTCCAAATCTATTCTATACTTCGCCATTGGGTGTGCAATCTGGAAGTAATGGGAGATAGAGTGCAATATATCTGGAGGGCTAGATTGGGAAGGCTGCTAAATAGGGAACATGTGAAGTACAGTAGCTCTAATCTATTCCTAGGCAAAGTCCAAATGAGTTTTCTGGCTTCCAGGTAGAAGCAAGAAAGATTTTTCTAAGTCTAGCTGTTGTCTATGGAGATTCTCAATCATCCAGGTCATTGTTGTCCCAAAAGTGCATTTTCCAAAAGGCAACTTGACTTTCTTGGTTTTTTCCCTTTGAAGACATTTCATTTCTCATCTAAGAAGCTTTTTCAGTTCTAACTGACTGGTGGGGAATGGAAGGATTTACAGTATATTTATAATTATATCACACCAGCTATCTCCCGTTTACAAGGCAGTCCTTTCAGCAGCCCCAAGAAGGTTCCACACCCGTTTGCACTCTGATTCAGGTGACTGAGGATATAGATAAATCCCTAAGTGGCCTCAACTACTCTCAGAGACCTGATGACTGCAAAGAATATAAATCCTTCCATTCCCCACCAGCCTGTTAGAAGTGTAGAGATAGAGGTCATGTAGAGGTCGTGTGCAGCAAACTGCCTACCTCAAATGTGCCTCAAATTCCTACATGATCTCACCCAGTTCATATCGCCAGGATGAGGCAGAAAACTACCCCAAGCTGGTACATGATATCACCTAGTTTGCAACAACAGGATATTCTTAAGGATTGGCGGGGGGAATTAACCAATAAAATGCTGTTGCTCCCTTCTACCTTTTGCTGCTTGTAAAACTGTATAAAAGCAATAAACACTGCGAAGGCAGTCAGACATCTTGGCATCCTGCAATGACTGGTCTCTAATTACATCATCTGGCGCCCTGAACAGGGACCCCCTCACCCCCGTGGGGAGCAACAGCCAACATACTTACCATCGTCTGGAACAGACCCCTTCGTCCTCCGGGACCCCTCAGTGGTAAGTATGGGTTGCAATCTATCTCGGCACCAGCATAAGCATGTACAGGAACTCCGATTCCTGTTACATAAATCAGGTGTGACAGCGCCTGAGGCGGATATAAGGAAGCTGGTTGAGGAGGTAGGGAAAAAAAGATAGGGGGCTGATCTCCGTGACTAGTCCTCCAAAGGAAAAATTAATTACAAAATTGTAAATTAATTAAGTGAAAAGGGAGGAAGCCGAGAAACTATCTTGAAAAAAGAAAAAAAAATATGGGGAATCGTCAGAGTAATTTAAAGAAACAAATTAAATCAAAATGTACTCCTCTGCAATGTGTTTTGAACAATTGGGATGTTTTGAAACTTCAAGTGGCTGTTAAGTTTAACCCTGTCAGACAGTGTCTGGTGGTGCTTTGTGTTGATGTGTGGTAGTAAAAATAATCTTCAACAAGGCAACGTTGACAAACTTTGTAAATCTCCGGTTGGCTAGTTTATCTGATAACAACTAAAGCCACAGAAGAAAAGAAAATAAAATTCAAAGAACTGAAAGCAAGTTTTTTTCTCTCTTTTTCCTTTAATCTGGCTCTTTGGACTATTCAATTCCCTTTTGTCAGAGGTGAGGAGAGGAGGCATTAGTTTTCCCCTCCCCCTTCACACCTGCAAAAGGCCCCAGGTTCAATGTTCCTTTTAGTCTTTCCCCACTGTCTTTTGAAGTTGTTGGGATAAATTGGAAGTAACCATAAATGTTCCCCTCCTTTTTAATTAAAGGGGGAGGCCTGTTTTGGCCTCAAACCCAAATTGATGTGTGTGTTTTGTTTTGTCTTATATATGCTTGGCCCTCCAGAACATTACGCTTGGGCTTGGAATGGTGAGAAAAATAGGAGATGGTTAAAGGGCCCTATAAAAACCACGTTTGGTTGGAATCACCTCATGATTTTTCTCGCTTCTTGCAGGACAAGCCATATGTCTAAATAAATGTTGTTTTAATAGTATTTGTGTATATATGTCTGTCTGTGGTGTTCTGTGTTATTTCCAAGACTTGGAAGAGGGTCAAAACCCTCTTTGATAACAACAAACAAAAAGGCCTTAATTAAGAATAAATGGTTTGCCTGGAGAAAGTATGAAATGAAATATTTGTATGTGAAATTGTTTATGCAAGCAGTTAGAATGGAAGTGAATGAGTTAAATTGCTGATACGTAAATGTGTGTGTGTTAGCTCTCAACTCCCTCCCACCTCCCTCCGAAGCTGCCCCAGCCGGAGGCAAAGATCCGCGCCATGACGAAACCGGCCATTAACCGCGATGCACGAGGTGGGAAACAGCTGTTTTTGGCGTGGCACAGATGTCCAGCCGTGACCCCGGCCTTACGAGTTGTGGGGGAAGGGGGGGTGCTGGGCCGCAGAGCCTGGACAGCCAGCAGCGACAAGTGGAAGCCGGCCCGTCTCCTTGCCGTCCGGGTGGCAGCCTCCAGGCGCGGCGGGCGGCATGTGGATAGGTGGAGGGGAGGAGACTGGCCCCGCCTCTTTCCGGACCGATGGCCCGCGTGCCCACAGGGATGGCTCCGCGTGCCACCTGTGGCACGCGTGCCATAGGTTCGCCACCCGTTATAGACGCTCGCAAACGAAGGCAGCTAACTAGAGCAGGACAGAGGGAGGCAATGCGGCAACTCCAAAGGAGGAGGAGAAGGCATTGAGAAGCCACGCCTTGGGGGCTGCATAATAAAAAGGGAAGGTGTGGGCGGTGCTGGTTGCAAAGAACTTTAGTGTCAAGGGATCAGGGTCTGTTTGTTTTGCCTGTGAATTATTTCTTGTTTGACTCGTGCTGTTTTGCTTTTGAACCAACTATCCGTTGGAAAAGTGTTCTGTTGCTTTTTTTTTGTGGGAAAATTATCAGAACTGTGTATCAAATAAAAAAGGCTTGGTTTTTCCAGCCTACTGTTAAAAGAGGGGTTGTCTTTGTGAAGTAACAAGGACGTACGTAGGCTGGGACAGAACAAGCACTGGAAATTAGGAAACAGGAAATGGAAGGAGAGATAGACCAGATATTTCGAGTCAATTCAAGCTATGTGAGGAGAAATAAAGTCCCTAGAGAAGTACATGTTAGATTCGTCAAAAGATCTATAAGAGATGAGATATTGAGAAAAGCAAGAGATGACCCTCTGCATTATAAAGAAAAGGAAATTGTAGTGTTGAAGCAGATCCCCAGGAGGATAGAGATTCAAGAAGAGAATACCAATTCCTGACCAGAAAACTAATTGAAAAAGGAGTGAACTTCAGATGGCTGATTCCGGAAGGGATTTTAATTAATTGGGATATGAAATGATACAGATTGGACACTGCACTCAAGGCAATGGAATTTTATGAGAGATACAAAGCTTTTTTGGAAGGGGAAAGTCCGGAATTTCATGCAGAGAGAGAAGCAAAAAAAACAAGAAGAGATAGCAATAGAAGGAACAGCCAAACCAAGGGAAGAAGAAACAGAAAACACAAACATAGAAGAAGGGGCAAAAGCAAGAGAACAAAGACAGATAAGAACAACTAGGAGAATAAAACCTAAATATAATTGAAGATGGAGAAGGAAAATGGGATTCTTTCAATGAATATAAATGGATTGGACTCCCACGCAAAAAGGAAAAAATTTTTTTACACGACTACGAAAATTAAAAATGGATATAGTCTGTCTCCAAGAAACACATATTAAAAGACATTACAAACTGTTGGAACAACCAAAAATCGGGAAACTTCACTTCACACTAGCACAACAAAAGAAAAGAGGAATAGCTTTATATATCAAAGAGACAATGAACCCCAAACAACTCTATGCAGATGAAGAGGGAAGAATATTAATGGTGGAAATAATGATATATCAAAAACAGTTATTAATGGTAGCAATATATGCTCCTAATAACAAACAAGAAGAAATTTATCAAAAATTACACAAAAAAATAGTGGAATTGGAATATCAAAACATTTGTTTAATGGGAGACTTTAATGCAATAGTAGATGGAAAGCTGGACTACAGAAGTAACAAAATAGGGAAAAAAGAAAGAATACACTGCCTAAGATTGTCTTTAAAATGGCAGAAGAAATCTGTATACAGGATATATGGAGAGAAAAGAACCCAAAAAAATCACAATATACATTTTACTCAAACAGGCACAAATCATGGTCTAGAATTGATATGATATGGATATCCCCTGAATTAAGCACGATTATACAAGAGATTGAGATAGAAACCAATATATGGGCAGACCATAATCTGATAAAGATGACTTGGAGAGGAGCTAAGAAAAAACTAAGATGGTCTCTGAATCAATCTTTACTGAAAGAGAAAGAATTTATACAAACAGCAACAAAGGAAATGGATTTTTTCTTTAAAATAAACAAAAAAGAAGAGACATCGCTTCAAAATGTGTGGGATACAGCTAAAGCATACTTTAGAGGTTTGGCTATAACTTACATGGTGAAAAAGAATAAAGAAAAAATGCAACAACAAACAAAGTTAAAAGAGGAGTGATTTCCGGGACCTTGCTGAAGCCAGACCTAGGGAGGCGATCGTCCGCCCCTTAGGTCCGATATTCGTCTGTTGGTGGGTCCTTTTGGGCCAAATGCCACCCCGGAGAGGTGGCCACTGAAGGGTGAATCTTTGAGGAACGCGGGCCGGCGGTAGCCGGCTCGCAGAACTCAAAGCAGCCCCTGGAACCGACAGAAGAAAGGCGGACCGCATTTATGCGTTCAGCCATTAACAGCTGTTTTGCGGAGACGGAGAAACAGCGGAGTTTGACAGCAAGCAGCCGGTCCGGGTGAGACTTTGCTTCCTTTACTTTGGCAATGTGGACTTTGATCTTAAATGCCTTTTCAAAAGTCTGTCTTCAATTAAACCAGGAAGCCTGAAGGGAGGAAGGAGGGGTTTTTTTTCCTTCCCCCCCTCTCCCGTACAAGCGGCGGTTTAAGCTACTACAACAAAAAGAAGAACAAATTTGATTTACCTTAAACTCTTTAAAAGTCTAAAGTCGAGGAAATATATTTGCCTTTTAAAAGAAAAGTAATATTTTCATCGGGAAAGCCATTCTTGTTTTAATTTTGCTTTTTTTTAGTATTCTTTTTTCATTTATTCTGAATAACTCTCTATTTTGTCTTTTTTTTTATTTTTTTCTTCCCTGGCCAAAGCCTGGGAAAGTTATTTGTTGCTAGTTTTTTTCCCCCTTTGTTCTCGGCAACTGCGGTTTGTTTAGAGTGAAAGTTTTGGCTGAATGCCCAGACATTCTTATCTCTTGCCACAAGTTATCTAAAGAGACTCTGGTTTTTTCTCTTTCTCTTTCCCTTTTGGTCTGTGGCTGTATAACGTGTATTTTAAGAAGAATTAAACATCAAGAATGGGACCAGTTGGATTATAAATTGGACAAATTTTACCACACCTTTTTTTTTTTTTTTCTGGGTCAGGATTTTGTTGTGTTATTTTTAATTCTTGTTTTTTTTGTGTGTGTTGGATTTTTCTTTTTTGGTTTTCCTTCTTCATTATTTTTATCAATTTGGGATTGCTTTTTTACTTTTACTTTTTATTTTGCTTTGGTTTTTTGGGTTTTGCCTCTGGGTAAATTTTTTATTTCTTTTTTAAGATTAGGGGGGCTTCCTGTTATCCTGCATCTTTTTTTTTGGAACTATTTTTTTTTTCTTTTCCTTTTTTTTGAAGTATGTTTGGCTTCCTCTCCTAACAATAGGAGGATAAGGGATTACAACTGGCCATCGGGCCCTCTGGTGGATTACAATTACAATTGGCCATTGGGCCATCTGGTGGATTATAAAATAGCAGAATAACCCAAAGATGGCGACTTCAAATTTGGGGAAGGGGACTAAAAAGGCAACTTCTGCTCCTGCTTCATCATCGGCGAGCCCTGTCCCCCAAAAATCAATTACTACATTTTTACAACAAGAAAAGCTGGAACCCCAGTCTAAAGATATTCAAGCGATATTACAAGCAATCGCAAAGATGAAAATGGATATGAAAATGGAGTCAGATAAAAATAAAAAAGAGTCAGACAAAAATTTTGAGGATTTGAAAAATGATCTTGTTAAAATGGATCAAAAAATGGTTCAAAAAATGGAAACCTTCCAACAGGCGATTATAGATAACCAACAAAGGATGCAAAAAATAGAAGATAAGTCGGTGGAAGTGGATCAGAAATTAGAATACCTCCAAGGAGAGAATCGGAGATTGGCGCAAGTAAATGTAGAATTGGAAGACAGCATTGCCGTGGCGGAGATGGAAAGGTCATCATATTTTTTAAGATTTCAAAATGTCATAGAAGAGAAAGATGAGAATTTGTTGGAGCTGATGAGTGAGCTATTGGCGGAGCTGCTCGGAACAGAAAAGGATCAAATGAAAAAAGAGATAGATCAGGCTTTTACAGTTAACTCAAGCTATGCTAGAAAAAATAGAGTTCCTAGGGAAATTCATGTAAGATTTGTTAAAAGATCAGTAAGAGATGACATCCTGAGAGCAATAAGAGATCAACCGCTGAAATATAAAGAAAAAGAACTTGTAGTTCTTAAGCAAATTCCTAGAAGGATAAGAGAAGCCCGAAGAGAATATCAATTTTTAACAAAGAAATTGTTTAATAAAGGAATCAACTTCAGATGGTTGATTCCAGAAGGAGTGTTAATTTTTTGGGACACGAAAAGATATAGATTGAACACCCCACTTCAAGCGGAGGAATTTTTCAATAATCATAGAGATTTTTTTGAAAGAGGTGAAGCGGAGCCTAAGAAACAAGAGATGAATGTGGCTGGAACATCTAAACAGATGGAAGAGGATGAACCTAAAAAGACACAAACAGAGGAAGATGTAAGACCGAAAGATCAGAGACAGATAACCTCACCTAGAAGATTGAGGGCTAGAAATAATTGAAGTTATGGAGGAGATTGGAGTTTTTTCAATAAACATAAATGGTCTGAACTCTCCTTCAAAAAGGAGAAAAATATTTACTAGACTACAAAAACTAAAAAAGGATATAATTTGTATTCAACAGACACATATTAAGAGACAACATCTTAGAATTTTAGAACAATCTAAATTGGGTAAACTTTATGCTTCTTTGGCAATTCAAAAGAAAAGAGGTATAGCTTTGTATATAAAAGAAAAGTTGAACCCAAAACAAATCTATGCTGATGAAGAAGGGAGACTATTAATAGTAGAAATTACATGGAATCAAAAACAAATATTGATGGTGGCAATATATGCACCCAATGAGAAGCAAGACCAGTTTTACCAACAATTACATGATAAACTAGTGGATTTAAATTACCAAAATCTTTGCTTATTAGGAGATTTTAATGTAGTAGCTGATGCAATACAAGATTATAGAAGTTCCAAACAAGGGGGAAAAGGAGGAAACGTTCTACCGAAGACCTTTTTAAAAATGAAAGAGGAATTGCTCTTACAAGATGTTTAGAGAGAGATGAATCCGGAAAAGTTACAATATACATTTTATTCGAATCGCCATAAATCATGGTCAAGAATTGATATGATATGGATGTCTCAAAATTTGAAGACTATAATACAAGAGGTCGAAATAGAACCTAATATTTGGGCAGATCATAATCCACTTAAAATGATTTGGAAAGGAACCAAGAAACAATTAAGGTGGTCATTAAATAAATCTATATTGAAAGAGAAAGAATTTTTACAATTAGCAACAAAAGAAATTGATTTTTTTTTTTAAATAAATAAGAAAGAAGAAACCTCTCTTCAAAATGTATGGGATACGGCGAAAGCATATTTTAGAGGTTTGGCTATAACATATACTGCCAAAAAGAACAAAGATAAGAAGCAAGTACAGTTGAGGCTGAAAGAAGAAATTAAAAAATTGGAATTGGAATTACGAATTGACCCACAAAAGAAGGAACTAAAAGCACAAATGGAATTGATAAAACATAAATTAAATTTATCCGAGATGGAGATGATGGCACAACAGATTAAACGATCCAAACAATTTTTTTTTTGAAAATGCTAATAAACCGGGAAGATGGCTTTCATATAGATTGAAGAAAGAAAGAGAAAAGAGAATGATAAGTAAATTACAAGACTCAAAAGGCGAGATATATTGCCACAATGATGCGATGGAAAAAATTGTTAAAGATTATTATGAGACATTGTATAAGGCAGAGGTGGTCTCTGAAGAAGCAATAAAAGATTATTTAGTTAGAGCTGATCTTCCAAAGGTGCCAGAGAATATGCGACATATTTTAAATGAGAAGATAACAATGATGGAGATCACAGAGGCAATAAAAAGACAAAAGAAGGATAAAACCCCGGGGCCTGATGGGCTCCCTGCAGAAGTTTATGTAGTTTTACAAGATACAGTAAGCCCGATTTTGAAAGAATTGTACAATGAAATCTTTTTAGAGACAAAAATACCAAATTCGTGGACTGAAGCTAATATTACCTTGATACCTAAAGAAGATACTGATCTTACACAAATCAAAAATTATAGACCAATATCGCTATTAAATGTGGATTACAAAATTTTTACTTCAATAATGGCAGAAAGATTGAAGAAATTCCTGACTGAATTTATTCATACAGATCAAAATGGTTTTTTGCCTAAAAGACAGATAAAGAACAATTTAAGGATTATTTTAAATGTTTTAGAATATTATGAACATCAGCCAGGGAAACAGATGGCATTTATATTTCTTGACGCACAAAAAGCCTTTGATAATTTAAATTGGCAATTTATGTTTCAACAGTTGATGGAAATGGACTTTGGTAAAAACTTTATAAATGCGATTCAAGCAATATATAATAAACAAACAGCAAAGATATTTTTAAATGGAAAATATACAGATGCTTTGATATCAAAAAAGGCACAAGACAGGGATGTCCACTATCCCCCTTGTTATTTATTCTTACACTGGAAGTGTTAGCTAGAGACATTAGACAAGATACGGAAATTAAAGGATTGGAAATAAAAGAACAAAAATATAAATTACAGGCTTTTGCGGATGATTTAGTCTTTATTATAGAGGAACCATTGGAAACAGTTACTATACTTCTGCAGAAAATAGAGGAATTTGGAGATGTAGCAGGCTTGAAGATAAATAAAAGACTAAAGTATTAACAAAAAACCTAACAGACAAACAGAGATCTCAACTTGCAGAAAGATCAAATCTTCAAATGGCTAAAAAAGTTAAATACTTAGGAATCTATTTAACATCAACATATACAACAATAAAAGAAGATAACTATGAAAAACTGATGAAACAAATAAAAGTAGATTTGGAAAAGTGGAAAAATCTTCAATTGACATTGTTAGGCAGAATAGCGACTGTGAAGATGAACATTTTACCAAAAATACTTTTTCTATTTCAAACGATCCCTGTTAAATTGGGTAAGAAATTTTTTGATGATTTAAATTCAACAATATTGAGATTTATATGGCAAGGGAAGAAAGCACGAATTAAAACTAAACTACTACAAGAAACAAAAGATAGAGGGGGCTTTGGACTTCCGGACTGGAGACTTTATTATCAAGCGTCTATGTTACTTTGGCTCAAAGAATGGATTATGCTGAGAAATAAACAACTTCTTTACTTAGAGGGACATGACTTACAATTGGGCTGGCATGCGTTCTTATGGTATGAGAAAAACAAAGTACATAAATATTTTCAAAGACATGCCATAAGGAATGTGTTGTTCTCAGAGTGGGAGAAAATTAAACATAAAATATATATGAAAATACCAGAGTGGCTTTCAACGATGGAAGCATTTGCTTATCCAAATTTAATTAACTATGACAAACTTGTTACTTATAAAGACATTTTAGATAAGGATGGAAAACTTAAAGACAGACTAACTCTCTATCAACAAGGCATTGACTTAACATGGTGGTCCTATCTGCAAATTCAAACAAGATATGAAAAAGATGTAAAAGTAATGGACTTTTATAAAGAACAGACAGTATTTGACAAAACACTTTTGAAAACAGATGAAAATTTGATTAAGAAACTTTATAAATTTCTATTAAATTGGAAGATGGAAGAAGAACAAGTAAAAGAAACAATGATAGTGTGGACAAAAAACTTTGAATTAGTAAGCTTTTATTTTATGACTATTTTTAGTATTAGTGACTATAATTGTTTAGTATTGTATTAATTACTGTTATTCAATACGTGTACCCGGACGAGAGTCTGCTTGTGTAAGCGTTGGATTTTTTATGTGGGGGTAACCCCACTACTGTACCTATCCCTACCCCTATCCCCATCCCTATCCCAACTCCACTCCCTAACCCCATCCTCTACCCATATTATCCCTATCCTTCCCATACCCATATAAAATTTAATAAAATATATTAAAAAAAAAAAAAAAGTTAAAAGAGGAATTTATAAAATTGGAATTGGAACTACAAAGAGATCCACAAAAGAAAACTCTTAAAAAGCAAATGGAAATAATAAAACACAAATTAAACCTAGCAGAGGCTGAAAAAATGGCCCAACAAATTAAAAGGGCAAAACAAAACTTTTTTGAAAACACTAATAAACCAGGTAGGTGGTTAGCATACAAATTGAAAAAAGAGAGAAAATTGATAAACAAACTGCAAGATTCAAAAGGTGATTTACAATTCCAAAATGGCAATCAAAAAAATAATCAAAGACTTTTACGAGGCACTTTACGACACAGAAATTTTGAAAAATAAAGCAATATGTCAACTTTAGAATGAGCATGGGGTTGCAGCCATCTTTTTCCTTCTCATTCCTAGTTGCCACATACCATGGAGGGGTTTTGCCAGGTGTTGCGCTAGACAAAACAGACTTTCTCGGACTTTCTCTCATGGGAAGCAAGGTCATCGGCTGCTCCCGAGACTGCAGGCTGGGCATTTCATGAAAAGCCCACCAACAAGCTGAGTGGGGAAACGTAGTTGCTTGCATAGTTTTGGGGGTGGGATTTCTTAACTTTGTATTGGGGAATTGTTATGCATCTCTTGAGACTTGGTTTCACTTTTGAAGTACCGATACTTTATATCAATAAACATGTTCTTTGAGGAATTTGCAAGCTTCGGAGTTCTGCTTTATTTGTCTCTGTCGATCGGAACCTTGACATTAAACCAAGTCTCATAAATCTTTGTTTCTTGGGGTGCTGGGCCCCGGCCGCCTACCCACTCACTTTTGGGAGAGCAGTAAAGACCCAGTGAAAACTCGAGATGGAGAAAGTTGAAACCGTTGCTAGTGGCAACGGGACTCAGGCTGTCGGAGCGCAGGCTGATGCTCCAGCCATTGAGGAGTCACTGGCAGGGGCTCGGCCGAAAGTCAGTTTAATCCAGCCTGGAAAACTGGTACCACCAGAAGGAGCTATAGCCTTAGCGGACCTCTTCCAAGCCGAGGCTGCCCCTCAGCACAGGAGCACTCCTGTAACCGCTGGAGAGGAGCTTTTATTGCTACCGTTCCAGGGTTCTTCTTCTGCGGATGGAAAGAAAGGGCTCGATGGGATGGGACGACTCCGGAGAATGGAGATTTCAGTCAGCAGTCCACAGCCCCTAGCTCGAACAGCTGAAGGAGAAGTTCGGTCGGCTGGAGGTAAAGGATACAATTCCTATTGCCCAGGAGGTGGGAGCTGTGGGGGGAAATGCCAAAAACTATCCCTCTCTCCCTCCCCCTCGCCGGAGTTCCAGCCCAACTGCCAGAGCCCGTGCTGCTTCACCCATCCCCCCATCAAGAGTACATATATGGTTAGAGAAAATGACAAAAAAACACCTAAGATTTTGAGCCAGAATTATTTCTGTTAGGTATAATTGCAGGAAATTATGAGAAAGAATGTGTATATTACATGTATTAACGGCAGCAAGAATTGTATTTTCTCAACATTGGAAAGATGAAGAAATACCAGCGGAGGAAGAGATAATCAGGAAAATTTTGGACTGTGCAGAAATGGACAGACTTACATTGAAAATGAAGGAGAAAAAAGATTCAGAATACTTTGAACATGGGATACATTTTATCAATGGCTAGAAAAATGGCTAGAGAGAAAGGAGTTTAACATGTATTAGTAAGCTAAATATTGGAACCCAGACAACATGTTGCTGATAAAATATTAAGGATTCGTGATTATAAAAAATTAATAAAATATGGTTGTAAAAAAAAAGAAATATATAATAGCTGCAGCTTATGACAAGAGTTATCTGCTCCCCTTAATAAAGGCACAGCATGTAGGGAAACAAAGTTGCCACATCATCTAGAACGGGTGTTAAACTGCTGGCCCGCGGGCCGTTTGCATTATATGGAAGCCACACCCACCCCAGCTCCGGCAATGCAAAAAAAGTCACGATACGTCGCGACACGTCACATGACGCACCGGGTTTGACACCCATGATCTAGAATCTAAAAGTCTGAACCTTTTTACAGCCAATATGTTATAACAAGGCATATAAGGTTCTTTAGTTATAAACATGATACATAGCATAGCCCCTAGTACTTGACTCAGTTTTGCTCTTTTAAACAGCAGAAAAAGGAATTTAATCTTTCAAGGATCTATTCTTATAAACTCTTAACACACTGCAGAACAATCAGTCCCAAGGGAGGTGGCAAGGGAATAGAATCTAATGTAAAACAGATGGCTGATTTGTTCATCTTCATTTTAGCTGTTGATACACAAACCTGTTTTGTAACTGTGGGTAAAAAGAGGTAGAAAGCTTCTCTTGACAGTGGCTTCATTTAAAGTCACTTTTAAAACACTCAAGAAAACAAGTTGGAAGCTTAAACAGCTGACAACAGTGGCTCAAATCAAATGCCTGCATTTTGACCTAAATCACAACTGGAATGCCGCCAACATCAAATTCCGCTGTTCTTTACAGCTTTTGGTTCATTACTGTTTGCTGGAAATTTGAGAAAATCATATTGTAATCCCTCTATTTTAAAAAAATGGACAGGCAATTTGGTTAAAATACTGTAAAAAGCAAGCAGTTACTACTTTCTAGGCAACCTACTGGTATAGTAAGAAAAATGAAAAAGAAACAGAACAAAGCTATTTCTGAGCCTTAGTTTGGCTGTCTGCATCATTTTATTGAAGTTACATTCCTGAAAAAAAGTAAGAACCCTTTACCTTATAGATACTATATTTATAACCACCATTCAAAAGCCAGAAATGTTAAGTACAAAACAGTAGCTTGCCCTGGTTAGTAGCAGATTGACACTGCTCTTTCCTCCATTTGTTCCCTAAATCCAGTCTTTATTCAATACATCCCCAATTCAAACTGATGTCAACTTAATCCATAATTTTGAGAAGCTGAGCAGATAAATATCAGTTTTCTTTACCACCCCATCCTCCCTAAACTACAGTTCCAACAACCTGTTGAATATATTTCATACTTTATATGCAGGTCCACTCGCAGTAAGGCACACCTGTAGCTAGAGATCAGCAGGCTTCTCAAATTCTCTTCATACTTTCTCTTAGATAAGAACGTTCCAAATTGTCTTCCTTTTTGTACAACCCACGACAGACATAATCTGAACCTTAACAACTGCCCCCTCTACCTACCCTCCTTCTAACTATGAAGCTTTCAGCTTATCATCAATCCCCGTTCTTCAGGTGATTCCACACTTTATATTCCGCCCCAAAACCATTAGGTTGCTTTTTAAATTGCCATAATGGCCCTGTAGGGGCATTCGCAAAAAGCACATGTAATTCAACTCAACCAGGAAATCTGCCACTCCACACCCAGAAACCCCGTTTCAGCTCCACTCCTAGCGAACGCTAGGTTCCTTCGGCCGACCGTCCCCCCCCCCGCCTTTTTTTCAGGCCACCTTCCCCTTCCGGCAATCTCCCACTTCGGGGCCCGCCTTCCATTCTCCCTCCACGCCCACGCCCACGCGCTCCGCACCGACCTGCCTGCCCTTGACATCTCTGCCCCGCTCCACCCCAACCGTCCTCCAAGATAGCTCTCTCCCCATCCCCTCCCGGGCAACCAGCAGCATCCGTCCGCCTCCGGGCTGCTAGCTGCCGCTGCTCCTCACCCCCTCCTCGGCTTCGCGATCTCCCCTTTAATTCCTCCCAGGCATCCCCTCAAAAAGCACCCACCCCACCCGCTCAGCGGGGCTTGCGCCTTCTCACGACACCCACCTTGTCGAGGCAGTTCACCTTCTCGGTTGGATAGACGATCTTGCCGCAGCGGGCGCAACTGGGATTCATGGTGACCGAAGCGAGGTGGGGATGAAAGCGTCTGTATGTGTGTGAGGGGAAGAGGAAAACAAGAATGCTACAGCCGCTACCGCTTCCTCGAAAACTGCTCCCTAAGGAAGGCTCTGCAAAGTCAGCAAGGAGGAGGGGCGAGCAAGCGGAAAGCCAACCCAGCAATGGCTGGTGGCAACTGAGGAGGGAAGGGGCGCGGCGAGTAACCATCTTTTCGCGCGAGAGCGAGCCTCCACCGCCTTCTTCGTCAGCGGGAGCGACCGACCGCGTGCGCTCACAAAGGGGTGAGGAGGAAGACGGCGACGCCAGACGGGCTGGTGATGGGGTGCGAGCGAGCGAGCGAGCGAGTGAGACAGAGAGCCTCTGAAGCAATGACAAAAAGGGAGGGAATTTGGAGCGCGCGCGCATGGATTCCAAGGCGGGGGTGGGGAGTGAGGCAGTGAACTCAAATAACCGGCTGAGGATTGTGGCCGAAACTGCGGACACGGGTGGTCTGCCTCAGTGTTTCCTCTGTTGAGAGAAAAATCATCAGGTCCAGTCCAAGCCTGGAATAAAAAAATGGAGACTGCTTAGGAAAGAAGGTCCAGTTTATTGAAGAGCAGAACCACAACAGCATGTGGTTCTGGAGCAGCTGACAAAATGGAGTTGGGATAGAGGTGGGCTTTTATACCGGCTTTGGGCTTTGTATTTGAGGTTCTTCCTGGTCCTGTGCAATGTACTTTGACCTGAGCTTGAGTGTGCCCTTTTGGTATTCTAATGGTGGTGGGTTAATCCTATTCTGTCCTAAAGGTCATGTTCCTGTCCTTGGGAGTCTTTGTTTTTCTAATCCCATCAGCTCAAACCTCCTCTGGGGCTGTGGCTGAAGGCATTTTGCTTATGAATAGGTGGCCCCAAATCTGCATTTCTAAAAGCTGGCCTCTGCCTGGGGGAAGGAGATTGGGGGCTGGTTTCTGCCTAAGATTTTTCTATTATTCCTTTGGGGAAATATAATATTCTGCATTTTTTAATATCCCCAAAATATTTCCTCCTGGGGGGGGGGGTGCTGACTTCCTACACCTCCTAGGACTTTTCAACTACAGTCCCCATCGTCCCCATCCAGCTCAACCAATTAAGGAAAGCTAGGCTTTTCCCAAGGGTGCTTTTTCCAAAAGGCAACTGGACTTTCTTGGTGTTTTTTTCCCTTTGAAGATGTTTCATGTTTCATCCAAGAAGCTTCTTTGATGTAATTAGAGACCAGTCATTGCAGGATGCCAAGATGTCTGACTGCCTTCGCAGTGTTTATTGCTTTTATAGAGTTTTACAAGCAGCAAAAGGTAGAAGGGAGCAACAGCATTTTATTGGTTAATTCCCCCCCCCCCCAATCCTTAAGAATATCCTGTTGTTGCAAACTAGGTGATATCATGTACCAGCTTGGGGTAGTTTTCTGCCTCATCCTGGTGATATGAACTGGGTGAGATCATGTAGGAATTTGAGGCACATTTGAGGTAGGCAGTTTGCTGCACACGACCTCTACATGACCTATATCTCTACATCTCACTCTTACTTGTTTTGTTAGACAATGCATCGTCATAAGAGGGGTGAGTGAAAGGGTCATAATCAGGAGAGGAAAATCTTTGCAATTGCTTATACAGGGCATAAACCTGACCCTGAGGCAATGTGGGAGGGGGTTTGTGGCGAAAAGCTGTGATACCTATGTTGCAAAAGGAAGGAAGACACTGAACAAAGCAGCACCCACCAATCAAAATAACACAAATAATGATTAAAGAATGTAGGACATTTCCCAATAAGCCTGTGGGCAACCAAGCCCAAAGGCTTTCCCACCAAGATCCTAAAGTATCAATTTTCAAATCAGAGGCCAAATTGTGTAAAATATTGAGCTGGTGCTGGATGGTTCGTGACTCATCCTTAATGTTAAGGTGAGCGTGAGCAGCAAGTGCTGGCACACCCACTATAGACATAGCCAGTGCTACGTATTCTGCTTTATTAAGTAAGGCTGCTTCGGAGTCACAAATGCTATCTAGCGTGACCCCACGTCGAGAACGGCTAGAGTGAAGTTGTTGTTTGGAAAGCAAAACGAATCAGCCGGCTGAGGCAACACTGCGCTTCACTAATATTAGCAGGAATATAATTAAAAGTTTCTTGACCACATGTAAAAAACCATCCTTGCGGTAGCCAAACATGGGCAAAATTAAAGGAAGTCTCCTCAAAAGCAGTGCAGTTTAAAATAGGTGAGTTAATGCGAAGACAGTGAGGTTTTTTACTTGAAGATGTACAATTAACTACTTTAGCACATGTTATTTTTGCAGGGATTGCTACCACCGGGGTGTGCAAAGCAATTGCATCGGGGTAGATAATAGGCAGCGAACCCCCAATTAGATATAGTCCCATATTTAAAATTCCCATTTAATAGAAATCCACCCAAGCCAGTGAAGTTTTGAATTACTGCAGAAGGGGTGCAAACAGGGACTAAACATGTAGAAAGCAAATGTTCCATATCATACACTTCAGATAAGCAAAAGACATCATTTTGTGTGATGTTAGCTAGCTACACCCATAGGTTTTGCTTCATTCGTTGTTCGAGTGAATGTTTGGGTGGGATGACAGCTGCTGTTGCCAAAGGGCAGCTGTTAACAATCAAACACAAACAAATGATGGCTAAGGAATTTGCAGTTAAAACTGCAAAAATGGCAGCGCATAAGTTCTCGGGGGTTTGCTCTACTTGCTGCTGCCGCAGCACTGCCTGCGCTTTTGCGGTCAAGTTCTTCACATCTCCCCATGTCACTGGACGACTGGCACGACGGGATTGGTCGCTGTGCCGTCTGGAGAGTCACCCTTGCCATTTCTGGGACCGGATCCAGGGACTGATGCCACGACATCCTTGGCTGGGCGGATGCAACGCACTGGAATCCACAAAGGTCCTGTAGGAGCAAGCACAGCAGCATATCCTCATCCCCACGTAATCAGAGGGACCCGCCCCAACCATGTTTTATCTGGTAATACCCGATAATATACTAGAGGGGGAGGCAAGCTTGTTTTCTGTTGAAAGTGTCTCTGATAAGCGGTCAAATTTTGACTGGAAACATTCAATTGATTTAAGGTAAATAATACTTTTTTAACCTGTTGTTTTACCCACAACAAATTAGGTACTCGAGAGCCCTCTTTTTTTATTTGTTTGTGGAGGCAGTCCTTAAAGGACCGATTAGCACGTTCCACGATAGCTTGACCCGTGGAATTATAGGGGAGACCATGAGTAAGAACAATATTCCAGGTTGTACAAAATTGCAATAAGGCCAATGAAGAATAGGCTGGCCCATTATCAGTTTCTAAAGAAGAGGGCTTGCCCAAGGCTGTAATGGCCGAAAAAAGATGAGAAATAACATGATTAGCTGTTTCCCCTCATTGAGGCGTGGCCCAAAGCGCTACTGAATAAGTATTAATAGATAAATGAATATATTTCCAGGGAGCGAAATAGGGAACATGAGTAACATCCATTTGCCATAGTTGATTAGAGGTGAAACCACGGGGATTAACTCCCGTGTCCCCCGAGGGGGATGCCCCAGAACATTGGGGACAGGATAAAACAATCTGCTTGGCTTGATCGAGTGGAATATGGCAAGCTTGTGCCAACCCCCTAGCGTTTTGATGGAAAAAAGAGTGACTCAAAAAAATCTGAAAATAAAGTGGGTAAGACATGAACAGCAGCATCAGCGTGACTATTGCCTTCAGAAAGAGGACCAGGAAGGGACGAGTGACTGCATATGTGAGAAACGAAGTATAAATGTTTCCGATCTTGTAGCAGCTGCTATAAAGTTAAAAACAGAGCCATGAGATTGGAGTCAATCCTGAGTGTGATATAAGCACCTGGAAGATTAAAAATAAGTTGACACACATAATGAGAGTCAGAGATTAAATTAAAAGGTTGTTGAGAAAAGGTGTGGAAAGCTAAAATAGCAGCAGACAATTCTGAGCGTTGCGGTGAGGTACTGCAGTGTAAGATATTTTCCATGTATTTTCATAAGGGTCTTTGTAAACAATCGCTCCTCTCGTTCGCCCTCCATCGGAGAAAACAGTAGGAGCTTGTGGCAATGGAGAAGGAGAAAGCAGTGGGCGGACAGGAAAAGAAGAAGTCATTAAACAAGCAAACCGAAGATCTTTAGGCAAATGATATGCAATACAGCCTACATAGTTAAAGCACACTGAAGAGATAAGTTATTCTGAATTACTGAAATAGTTTTGTATCAAACGCTAGTATTGCTTTTACTATAAAGTTAGTCAAATTCCAATTTAATCAGATTCCATTCAGGTGAAACAAATTTCCATTAAATAGGGAAAACATTTACAAATCTAAGCAAAACAATTCAGAGTCATTTCTTTTGGTTGATGGATATATATGTCTAACTAAACAATTTAAAACTCAAAAATTTCCCCCAAAAAATTTGTCCAACAATTACTGTCTCCTCTTTCAAGTAAAAAAATTGCAAGCTGAAACTGCAAGAGTGGGCATTAAATTTCACATCCACCCCCCTTCCTCAAACCAGAATTCTAAGCAGAGGAAAAAAAATAGTTAAAACGAGCAGCCCCCCCCCTCTTCTTTCTGTCTTTCGCTCGCTCTTAAAGCAACACAAGCCAGCGAAAAACGAAAGAGAGGAGAAAAAAAAAATTTTTTTTTACAAAAATCTCACTACTAAAAAATAGTTTTCTCTCATTCACATGCATTTTCCATAAACTCTCTCACACATCCTCCATGGGATTCTTCTCATGCAAACACTTGCTATTGCTTTTCAATTTACTTATACAACAATAAAAGCTGCAGTTTACTGTTTCTTTCACAGCCTGGGACTGGTGGGAGGGAGTTGAGGGCTAACACACACACATTTATGTATCAGCAATTTAACTCATTCACTTCCATTCTAACTGCTTGCATAAACAATTTCACATACAAATATTTCATTTCATACTTTCTCCAGGCAAACCATTCTTAATTAAGGCCTTTTTGTTTGTTGTTATCAAAGAGGGTTTTGACCCTCTTCCAAGTCTTGGAAATAACACAGAACACCACAGACAGACATATATACACAAATACTATTAAAACAACATTTATTTAGACATATGGCTTGTCCTGCAAGAAGCGAGAAAAATCATGAGGTGATTCCAACCAAACGTGGTTTTTATAGGGCCCTTTAACCATCTCCTATTTTTCTCACCATTCCAAGCCCAAGCGTAATGTTCTGGAGGGCCAAGCATATATAAGACAAAACAAAACACACACATCAATTTGGGTTTGAGGCCAAAACAGGCCTCCCCCTTTAATTAAAAAGGAGGGGAACATTTATGGTTACTTCCAATTTATCCCAACAACTTCAAAAGACAGTGGGGAAAGACTAAAAGGAACATTGAACCTGGGGCCTTTTGCAGGTGTGAAGGGGGAGGGGAAAACTAATGCCGCCTCTCCTCACCTCTGACAAAAGGGAATTGAATAGTCCAAAGAGCCAGATTAAAGGAAAAAGAGAGAAAAAAACTTGCTTTCAGTTCTTTGAATTTTATTTTCTTTTCTTCTGTGGCTTTAGTTGTTATCAGATAAACTAGCCAACCGGAGATTTACAAAGTTTGTCAACGTTGCCTTGTTGAAGATTATTTTTACTACCACACATCAACACAAAGCACCACCAGACACTGTCTGACAGGGTTAAACTTAACAGCCACTTGAAGTTTCAAAACATCCCAATTGTTCAAAACATTGCAGAGGAGTACATTTTGATTTAATTTGTTTCTTTAAATTACTCTGACGATTCCCCATATTTTTTTTTCTTTTTTCAAGATAGTTTCTCGGCTTCCTCCCTTTTCACTTAATTTATAATTTTGTAATTAATTTTTCCTTTGGAGGACTAGTCAGGGAGATCAGCCCCCTATCTTTTTTTCCCTACCTCCTCAACCAGCTTCCTTATATCCGCCTCAGGCGCTGTCACACCTGATTTATGTAACAGGAATCGGAGTTCCTGTACATGCTTATGCTGGTGCCGAGATAGATTGCAACCCATACTTACCACTGAGGGGTCCCGGAGGACGAAGGGGTCTGTTCCAGACGATGGTAAGTATGTTGGCTGTTGCTCCCCACGGGGGTGAGGGGGTCCCTGTTCAGGGCGCCAGATGATGTAATTAGAGACCAGTCATTGCAGGATGCCAAGATGTCTGACTGCCTTCGCAGTGTTTATTGCTTTTATACAGTTTTACAAGCAGCAAAAGGTAGAAGGGAGCAACAGCATTTTATTGGTTAATTCCCCCCGCCAATCCTTAAGAATATCCTGTTGTTGCAAACTAGGTGATATCATGTACCAGCTTGGGGTAGTTTTCTGCCTCATCCTGGCGATATGAACTGGGTGAGATCATGTAGGAATTTGAGGCACATTTGAGGTAGGCAGTTTGCTGCACACGACCTCTACATGACCTCTATCTCTACACTTCTAACAGGCTGGTGGGGAATGGAAGGATTTATATTCTTTGCAGTCATCAGGTCTCTGAGAGTAGTTGAGGCCACTTAGGGATTTATTTATATCCTCAGTCACCTGAATCAGAGTGCAAACGGGTGTGGAACCTTCTTGGGGCTGCTGAAAGGACTGCCTTGTAAACGGGAGATAGCTGGTGTGATATAATTATAAATATACTGTAAATCCTTCCATTCCCCACCAGTCAGTTAGAACTGAAAAAGCTTCTTAGATGAGAAATGAAATGTCTTCAAAGGGAAAAAACCAAGAAAGTCAAGTTGCCTTTTGGAAAATGCACTTTTGGGACAACAATAACCTGGATGATTGAGAATCTCCATAGACAACAGCTAGACTTAGAAAAATCTTTCTTGCTTCTACCTGGAAGCCAGAAAACTCATTTGGACTTTGCCTAGGAATAGATTAGAGCTACTGTACTTCACATGTTCCCTATTTAGCAGCCTTCCCAATCTAGCCCTCCAGATATATTGCACTCTATCTCCCATTACTTCCAGATTGCACACCCAATGGCGAAGTATAGAATAGATTTGGAAGGGACCTTGGAGGTTTTCTAGTAAAAACCCCTGCTCAAGCAGTATACCATTTCAGACAGGTGGCTGTCCAGTCACTTTTTAAAAACATCCAGTGATGAAGCACCCACAACTTCTTAAGGCAAGCTATTGCACTGGTTAATTGTTCTCACTGTTAGGAAGTTTCTCCTTAATTCCAGGTTGCTTCTCTCCTTGTTTAGTTTCCATCCATTGTTTCTTGTCCTGCCCTCTGTTGCTTTGGAAAATAAGTTGACCCCCTCTTCTTTGTGGTAGCCCCTCAAATACTGGAATACTGCTGCCATGTCACCCCTAGTCCTTCTTTTCTCTAGACTCGCCAAACCCAAATCCTGCAACCGTTCTTCATATGTTTTAGTCTGCAGGGCTTTAGTCATCTTAGTTTCTCTTCTCTGCACGTTTTCCAAAGTCTCAACATCTTTTTTGTAGTGTGGTGACCAAAACTGGATGCAGTATTCCAGGTGTGGTCTTACTAAGGATTTATGAAGTGGTACTAATACTTCACGTGATTTTGTTTCTATAACTTTGTTTATACAACCAAGGATTGTATTAGCTTTTTTGGCTGCTGCTGCACACTGCTGGCTCATGTTTCAGTGATTGTCTACTAGGACTCCAAGATCCCTCGCTCAGTTACTACTATTGAGCCAGGTACCTCTTATTCTATACCTGTACATTTGGTTTTTCTTGCATAGGTGTAAAACCTTGCTTTTCTCCACATCTAATTTCCTGTTGTTGGATAGAGGCCATTCAAGTCTGTCAAGATCTTTTTGGATCCTGAGCTTGTCTTCTGGGGTGTTGGCTATTCCTACCAGGTTAGTGTCATCTGCAAATTTGATGAGTTCCCCTTCTATTCCCTCATCTAAGTCATTTATGAAAATATTGAAGAGTACTGGGCCTAGGACGGAACCTTCTGGTACCCCACTGCTTCCTTCCTTCCATGTAGATGTAGTACCATTAAGGACTACTGGTCGAGTACTGTTGTCAGCCAGTTACAAATCCATCTGGTAGTGATGCTGTCTATCCTACATTTTCCCAGGTATTGATGATAGGCTGATTGGTCTGTAGTTTCCAGAGTCTCTTTCCCCCCCTTTTTTTGAAGATGGGAACCACATCAGCTCTTTCCAATCCTCTGGTAGTTCCCCGGTGCTCCAGGATTTTTTTTTTATAATATTTTATTAGTTTTCTAATTTTACAATTAAGTATGTGGAAAATAACTGGAAGGAACAAGTAAGTTTAAAAATAAAATATATTTTAGTATTATTTAGTATTTAGTTGGAACAGGTATTGGAACAATTCCAGGTCCCTGGAGAGACATACATGATACAATATGTGGATGATTTGTTGATCTCAGGAAAGAAACAGCATCAAGTAAAAGAAGCAACTGATAAATTGCTTGAATTTTTGGGAGAAAAAGGGTTGAGGGTTTCTAAAAGGAAATTACAATATGTTGAAAGAGGTGAAGTATTTGGGACATTTGATAAGTAAAGGTAGTAGAAAAATAACACTGGATAGAATTGAAGGGGTGGTTAAACAACCTCTTCCTAAAGATAAAAAGGAATTGAGAAAATTCTTAGGTCTAGTCGGCTATTGTAGGTTGTGGATTGACAACTATGCTAGCCTGACTAAACCTTTATATGCTAAATTAATTGAATCTGAGCCATGGGATTTAAAGTGGGAGAACCAGGAAAAAGAGGATTTTAAAAGAATTAAAGAAGCTTTGACTCAAGCTCCGGTGTTGAGTCTTCCGAATTTAGACAAACCTTTTCATTTGTTTGTAAATGCAGAAGAGGGAATAGCTCAGGGGTGGCGACCCTATGGCACGCGTGCCACAGGTGGCACGCGGAGCCATCCCTGTGGGCACGCGGGCCATCGGTCCGGAAGGAGGCGGGGCCAGTCTCCTCCCCTCCGCCTCTCCACATGCCGCCCGCCGCGCCTGGAGGCCGCCACCCAGACGGCAAGGAGATGGTCCGGCTTCCACTCGTCGCTGCTGGCTGTCCAGGCTCTGCGGCCCTTCCCCCACAACTCGTAAGGCCGGGATCGCGGCTGGAGATCCGTGCCATGCCAAAAACAGCTGTTTCCCACCTCGTGTATCGCGGTTAATGGCCGGTTTCATCGTGGCGCGGATCTTTGCCTCCGGCTGAGGCAGCTTCGGTCAAGGCGGGTGGCGCTTCGGCGGGAGGTAAGCGCGCCGCCAGGGCTGAAGCCGAGAGAAGGCAAAGATCTGCGCCACGACGAAACCGGCCATTTCGGCGTGGCGCAGATCTTTGCCTCAGATGGCAGCCAGGGCCGGCTCCGGGCAAGGCGGCCGGCGCTTCGGCGGCTCTGCATCGGCAGCTGTGGCCGGGCCGGCTCTGAAAGGAGCAAGCGGGACGCCCGTTTGGGAAGAAGAGCGGGTGGGCAGGCGCGGATCCGGTCCCTCACTGGCGGGCCGCCTTTGTTCGGCCGAAGTCCTGCGGCGGGCGCCTCCCTCGCGGCCGCTCCCCTTAAAGTGCCAGGCGTCACTGCCGGGTCCGCTGCATGGCCAGGAGAAGGCAGCCGGAGGGCCAAGCGGTTCTGGCCATGCCTGCGCTCCAGCCACGACCCCGGCCTTACGAGCTGCAGGGGAGAGGGGGCGCTGTGCCGCAGAGCCCGGACGGCCAGCAGTGACGAGGGGAAGCCGGGCTGTCTCCTTGCCGGCAGCCGGTGGCCATCTGGGGGTTCTGGGCACGGGCGGCTGTCCTGCCCTGCTGGGCGCCCATCCGTAGCCTCGGTCAGGAAGCCTCCGATGGGGCTCCATCCTCCACGCAGAGCGAGGCTGCGGGCCAAGGACCATGTGGTGAAAAGGTTAGAGTCGAGGAAGTGGTTGGACTTATCTGCTACATGTGCGCCTTACTGGGAGGGGAAAATCTGCGTCTCCAAAGGGGAAAGAAAGAAAGAAAAAGCTCCAACTTGGCGGAAGGCAGGAGGGAGAAGTGAATGTGCCGCAGCAAGCTTGCTTCGTGAAAAGGCGGCTACTCCTTTCTGGGTTTTTTTTCCACCCCCCTCCGAAGTCGTTTGCCGCTTAGGAGCGACCCTCTCTCAGGCTGTTTGGATGTGGCTGTGATGGAAAAGCTGTAGCTCGAATTTGCAAAACCAGTTCGGCCTCTTCTACCGACTACCGAAGAAGACTCTTTGGGATTTGCTCTTCGGAGAAACTTTCCCGAGTTAACTAGTTGCAGGGCAGGGGCGCGCAGTGTAAGCAGACACCCCTTTGAATGTTTGTGTTGGGAAGGCAAGCTGTTTGGGGGGGGCGAACGAGTTGGGCTGCCTTTCGTTCGAGGCCCAGGATTTTGCAACCACTCGGCGCGAGTCAAGAGAAGGCGGAGAGAAACAAACTTGGCTTGTCGGATCAGACGACAGCTGGAGAGCAAAGGTTGGGGGGAGCTGAGAAGGTTTTGCCCTCTGGAATGAGTTTTCCTGTGTTTTAAGACTTCTCTGAGCCTCCCACCCTACCTTATGAATCAAACTTAGCAGGGAGGTGCCTTCACGCGGATTTGCCATTCAAAAACGTAGGTTTGTGCCCGTCCCCTTTCTTGTCCTAACTTGGCTTGCAAAATGGAGTCCTTTTGCGCTTTGCAGAAGCTCGCAGGGGGGGGGGGGGGAGAGGACGCATGCGTTTGCACTTTGGAGGAGGCAGGGGGAATGTAGTGCCCATTTGCGCTTTGCAGAAGCTCACTCTAGGCAGGGGGAGGAGGACGCACGCGCGTTTGCACTTTGGAGGAGGCAGGGGGAATGTATCGCCCATTTGCGCTTTGCAGAAACTTGCTGTAGGCAAGGGGAGGAGGAGGCGCGCGTGTTTGCACTTTGGAGAAAGGGAGAGAGGGGAAGGAAGGAAGGAGATGGGAATGAGAAAGGGTGGCAGGCAAGGAAGGAGGGGAGGAGGAAGGAAGGAAGGAAGGAAGGAGATGGGAATGAGAAGGAGGAAGGCACATGACCCTGGCGATGTTGCAACGGTCAGAAGTGAAAAATGGTCATAAGCCACTTTATTCAGTGCCTTTGTAACTTCGAACAGTCACTAAGTTAACTGTTGTAAGTCGAGGACTACTGTACTTTATTACTTTTTTCCTTTTTTGGGAGGGGGGTTCATCACGTTTTTGACACCTTGCTAGGCGACTGGAAAAGCCCTGTTAGAGTACCCAGATTGCAGCTGCTTTCTTGCAGGTATGTGGAATGGTGTGGGACCCACAGGTTTTGCAAAGTTAAGTGAGGAAGTTGGTTACAGCTTATTAGGAAAGATAAAATAGACAACCAAGAATGCTTTATTGACCATTCTTCGTCCAGATTTTATATCAGTTGCATCTGCTAGTACAGGCATTCTGCTTCAGATTTCTGTTATTTTCAGCATCTGGCAAAATGAATGAGTACTTTCCCAACAACCTGTAAAATCCAAGACACTGTGCTTTCATTGTTTAATTCCCCCCTCATACAGTAGTGGCTAAAATTGTGGAAACCTTTTGGGAAAAGTGTACAGTAGAAATGCCACGTTTGGTTAAGTTTCCACCAATTTTTCTTCTAATTTCTTTATAACTGTAGCCTTGTTCACTTAATAATACTATTTTACATCGCTTTCTGGGCAACCAGTCAACTCTTTGCACCATGACTTTAATTTTATTACGTTTTACAAGCTCACTAAATGAAAGAACACCAAAAAACCCCAACCAACTTGATAGCGATGACATAACACTGACAAATGTCCTCCTCTCAGCTTCAATACATGACATCAATAACTGACTCCTATTGTGATCTAATTGGCTCATTGCCAAAACAAGATGAGCCTCCTGCCAACTGCCCCACCCTCCAGAGACCCCCTGGATCTCCCCCAACCCTGCCCGGCCCCCACAGGCATCCCTCCTCGGGAGCAACATCGAGGTGGCCACGCGCACCCTGGCCACGCCCACCCACGCTGCCATGACTACCATAGCCACGCCCACTCAGTGGCCACGCCTGCCCGGCACCCGGCGATGCATAAGTGGGTTTCGGGTTGCAGTTTGGGCACTCGGTCTCTAAAAGGTTCGCCACCACTGGTCTATAATGTCTTCCAGCTGTGAGTCCTCAGTCTGACTCATCTTCCCCGCACAGCTGAGTCTCATCCTGAGTACGATTGGAGGGGCCAGGCTCTTCATCAGATTGTAAGTCCTGTAACTCATCAGAGCCTTCCTCGGACTCTGATGGCTCTCCAAACCCTTCCTCCTCCTCCTCTGATTCCCCGGACTCAGCTGCCGGGTCCACTGGCTGGCACGGACTCACAACAGTGCTTTAGCCAATAGCTCTGACATCAAATCCGCGAGATCCTCTTCTTTGTCCTCCATTACGTCTTGAAATCTTAAAAAATAAGATGCCTTTTCTATTTCCAAAACTGCCATTGAATCTTCCAATTCTCTATTTGCCTGCATCAGCCTCTGATTTTCATCTTTTATTTCTTCCGTTTTCTGATCAGTCTCTACTGACTTGTCTTCTATTTACTGAATTCTTTGTACATTCTTTGTAACCATCTGTCGGAAACTTTCTAGTTCAGAGTTTATGTTATGAATTTCTTGAATCATTTTCTCAAAGTTATCTTTTGTCTCATGGTTTTTCCTTGTATCTTCTTTGTGAGAGGAGATTGCCTCTTGGATCGCTTGTAATGCCGCTTGCATCTCCTTCTGGAAATTGTTAGATTTTTCTTGTTGAAGCATTGATTCGATTGATCTCTGGTACACAGGGCTTGCAGAGGTGAAGGACGGGGCTGAGGGTGTTTTCTTGCCTGTTTTAGCTAAATTCGGAACACTCATTTTTAATTCCACCCTCCAAAATTTTTATCAACTCTAATACTTTCCCAGATGTCCGCCTTATACCAAACCATTAATCTTGTATTCAATACCACAATATATCATTTAAATTTGTCTTAAATAACTCTTATAGTTCTTATGTATAGTCTCTATAGTCCAATAAACTCCCTGAAAAAGAAGGGAGAACAAAGAAGAAGAAGAAAAGAAATTTTGTAATCCAATTCTGTTTGTGGGGCTCACTTCCAGAACAGTTGTCCAAAATCCAAAATTATCGCTCAGTGAAAATTTATAATCCGCAAGGTCCTACTATTAAAAATTAATAGTCCATAGAGCCTTCTCCAAAGAAAATCACCAACAGTTAAGCTTTCACTGTCCTTAAGTAGTTCGGAGACTAAAAGCTTATAATCCAATAGGCTCCCCAGACAACAAGAAGAAAAAGAGAAAAGGAAAAAAAGGAAAAAGAAAAAATGAGGAGAGGGAAAAAAAGTTTATAATCCACTTTTACCTTCTGACTCCAGCTCTAACCAATTTTCCCAAAATCCAAAGTTGCCAATCTGCCAAAATTATAATCCAAAATGTCTTACTGTAGATAGTTCCTTGCCATTTAGTCTGTCTCTAAATAGTTTATAAAATTACAGGTCAAACAGTATTTGTAATCCGAGGAAGCCAGATGGCTTCAAAATAGTTTGTAGTTTTAGTTGTAATCCATCCTGCAGAAAAGACAGCCCCAAAAGTTTTTCTTTTTCCAGCTGCAATCTACAAGGTTATGATGTTCAGAGACATCAAAGGATTTAGTCTGTTATCTATGTCTGGGCTTCAGGCCAAGTTCCCTCACTCCAGACAAAATATAGAGATTGGTGTACTTTTTTTTGTCACTAGATGTCAATAGGTGTCTTTTGTAATTTTCCAACCAAAAAAGTTTTGCTCCGATACTCTCCAAGAAAGGTAAAAAAAAAGAGATTATGACTCTCCAAACTTTTTTCTTTCTATTGTGTCCAAATTAATTTTATAGTCTCTATTTTCCCCCAAGAAAGCTTAAACCGCTGCTTTTATTCTGGGAGAGGGGGTGAAAAAAGGAAAAAAAACCTCCCTTTAGTTCTGGGAGTTTCCTTGCTTTCAGATCATTCCCCCCCCCCCCCAAGAACAGGTTTTAAAATAGTAGAGGAAGGAAAATAATCTCACCCAGATTCAAACATGTTGCTCACACTTGTTAAATACCGTTTTTTTTCTCCGGAGGTCAGCAGCTTCCGACTGGCTGCATGGGTGCAGCCAGTCTTTCTCCTGTCAGTTCTGAGGGCTTCCTTGGATCAAGCAGGTCGACCGTCATCTCCCCGTGATCTACAAGGGCCCCCTCTCGCTTCGTCGCCTCTCCGGGGCAACTTCAGGCCCTTTTCGGGCCCCCAGCAGGAAGAAATCGGGCGTGGGAGGCAGAGCCCTTAAACAGCTATATTCACAAGTTGTTCTAGTGCTAACTGGTAATTAGAAGTGAATCTGCATTTTGTGGAAGAAATTAGGAGTAACTAAAAGGGGGGAGTTGTGTTAGCTTCACAAATGAGGTTTTTCCACTTCACTGTGCAGTAATATTTTTCTATTTATAATAAAAAATGAAATCTCATGTGTTAATGTGCCATATGCTAATTGATTTGTGGGACTCAACCTGAGCATTATGTTTAGAAACACTGTTTTTAAAAGCTCTGTGTGGGTATTAAGAGAATGCAAAAACAATGGCATAAAAACATGTTTGGTCAGCCCCCAAAGTCCAGTCTGTGATTTAAAAGCAGTGGGACAGACTGAAATTAAAGATTCACTTCTATATAATATTTATCATTTAAATTGTTATGGTTGCCATTCTTCTACAAGTATGGGAGGCCTGCAAGGATTAAAAACAGGAAACAATATATTAAATAAAATATGGTCATGGAGGTAAATTTATCAATATTTATACCATGGACATATATCTTCCATTTAGGGTCATATCTCTTCCAGCACACAGCCTGGGGAAAGAGCCAGGTCTTCAGGGCAACATCGAGGTGGCCACGCCCACCCTGGCCATGCCCACCCACGCTGCCATGACTATCAGCCACGCCCACTCAGTGGCCACGCCCACCCGGCACCCGGCGATGCATACATAAGTGGGTTTCGGGTTGCAGTTTGGGCACTCGGTCTCTAAAAGGTTCGCCACCACTGGAATAGCTTATGGGGTTTTGACTCAAACCTGGGCGGGTCAATGCAAACCTGTGGCGTTTATATCAAAAATTACGGATCCTGTAGTAAGAGGATGGCCAGTCTGTGTGCAAGCTATAGCTGCGACGGCCCTCTTGGTACAGGAAAGCAGAAAATTGACTTTTGGGGGGGCTCTCATTGTAAGCACACCCCATCAAGTAAGAACAATTCTCCAGCAAAAAGCAGGTCGCTGGCTGACTGATTCGAGAATTTTAAAATATGAGGCTATTCTAATGGAAAAGAATGATTTGGTCCTAACAACGGATCACAATGTGAATCCGGCTCAATTTTTAGCAAATAAACCGCAAATAAATGAAGAAAATTTGGAGCATTTCTGCTCCGAAATAATTGAGATGCAAACAAAAATACGACCTGACCTGGAGGAATGTCCTTTGGAAAAAGGAGAAGCCCTGTTTATAGATGGATCGTCCCGAGTGGAGGAAGGAGTTAGGAAAAATGGATATGCTATTGTGAATGGACACACCAAGGAATTATTGGAGGCTGGTAGCCTACCTACTAATTGGTCAGCACAAACTTGTGAATTATATGCACTAAATCAGGCATTAAAATTGTTACAAGGTAAAATAGGAAATATTTATACAGACTCTAGATATGCCTTTGGTGTGGTCCACACTTTCGGGAAAATATGGAGAGACCGGGGAATGATCAACAGCAAAGGGAAAGAACTAGTACATGAGGAATTAATTAAGCAAGTGTTAATGTCCTTAGAACAACCTAAAAGAATTGCAGTAGTACATGTTAATGCACACCAAAAAGCAAATTCTTTTGAAATACTTGGAAATCGACTGGCTGATGAGGAAGCTAAATTAGCAGGCAATGAAGTTACTATGAATATATTAATACCAGAAGTTAGAACAAAGATTGAAGTTCCAATATTCAATGATAGAGAAAAAGAGCGAATTCGACAAGAAGGGGGACAAGAGGGGAAAGATGGTGTTTGGCATCTGCGGGATGGCAGACAAGTAATTAATAAAGTGATTGCCAAAGAATTAATAGCATATTTGCATGAAGGAAGCCATTGGGGAACACAGGCTCTAGTAGATTGTATTTTGAAATTGTATGCTTGCTTTGGAATGTATACAATCGCAGCACAAGTGGTAGAATCATGTTTCATCTGTAAGAAAATAAATAGACAGGCTTTGAGAAAGCAACCAGCAGGGGGAAGACCTCCAGCGTTTGAACCATTCCAATGCGTACAAATAGACTATACTGAACTACCTAAAGTGGGCAGCTGTAAATATCTCCTTGTAATTATTGATCATCTAACAGGATGGATTAAAGCTTTTCCCACCATAAATGTTACAGCAAAAACAGTAACTAGAATCCTACTAGAACAGATCATTCCAAGATTTGGGATAATAACACAAATTGATAGTGACCAAGGTAGTCATTTTACTGGGAAAATTCTGCAAAATATTGGGGAAGCATTGGGAATAAACTGGAAGTTTCACACACCTTGGCATCTGCCCTCTAGTGGTAAAGTGGAACGGGCTAATGGAAAACTAAAAGAAGGAATTAGTAAACTAATTTTGGAAACAAGAATGTCCTGGATCAAATGTTTACCTTTTGCTCTTCTAAGAATCAGGACTCAGCCAAGGAAAGACATAGGACTATCACAGTACGAACTGTTATATGGGGTAGGATTCCCACCTGGAGAAATCTGCATGGATTCATTATGTACTAGAGATAAAGTGATGAGAAATTATGTGCATAAACTGTTCCAGTATCTTCAACATTGCAGGAGACAAGGACTGCTGGCGCAGACGCCGCCTCTGGATTTTCCTGTCCACAAGATCTGTGTGGGAGATTGGGTCCTGATCCGGAGTTGGAAGGAGGAAAAATTGCAACCTAAGTGGGAAGGCCCGTTCCAGGTGTTGCTAACCTCTGAAACTGCTATCCGGACGGCTGAAAAAGGTTGGACCCATTACATCCGAGTGAAGGGACCAGTAGCTGAATCTAACGAACAGTGGACCTGTGTTCCGACTGAAACACCATTAAAGATCACTCTGAAACAACAGAATCCGAATGTCACATCCTGATGTGTACGAGTGGTGTGGAATAGGATTTGCAATCTTTTTGTGTCTTTTAGGAGCAGTGATTGCTTATTGGGCCCGGAAAGAATTCAAAGACATTCTGATTTTTGTTTGTTGCCCCGAAAACCGGAAAAACCCAGGAGTCCAGGAAGAAATCCGAGAGCTAAATAATTTACCTGATGTTTTGGTTCTGTGATTGTAAATGCCATTGTGATTGTTGTTGTTCTCATTGCATTGATTGTGTACGATGTACAGGATGTGAAATTGAATGTGATATCAAAATTATTGAACAAGTGCTGGAACCTTATGAAGTAGGTGACGACTTTAGTGGACGAGTAGAATATACATTGAAAACTACACCTACCATTCAAGAGATTTATAATAACCAAAGGAAGATAGACTTAAGCACCGTACAATCGAAAGACTCTATTATAGTAGAATTTCTGACATGGAAATCTTTCAGAGATTATTTATCATTTTCTTGTCCATGGTTATCCAAATAACCACCAGCATCAATTGCTGCTCTTCTTGTATGACTGATACAAAAACAGGTGATAGGATGGGAAAAATGTTGGTCTATCATACTAATTATCAATGCCAAACACAACAAGGAACCTGTACCTATAATGGGACCCAATATAATATATGCACAATTTCAGAATCAGGTCAAACCAAAAAGGTATGCTATGACCCAAAAAAGGTTATTCCTCCTAGTACTAGTATCTGGATACAAGTATTAGATTCAGCAGGTCAATATAAAACTTTGGTAAGTAACCATTCCACTTCTAAAGAAATAATAATATGTGTGGATCTATGTCTGGTGTTTAGTATAGCAAAGGGATCGGTACAGTGTGGAAGCTTAAGTTGGCAAAGGGAATATATGACGAATAATAAATATGAATATAAGTATGTGTCAAGGTCTTCTGGGGCAGTAGTGAGTGCATCAGGATATGAATATTATATTAAAACTACTGATAAATATTACATAAGTTCCAATAACAAGATAAATTATACCCTAGGAGTCACCACTAGTAATTGTGGAATAAATCAGTGTAATCCAATATGCTTGAAATTCCAACCACAACTAACCAACAAATAACTACTTGGTCTTGGGTACATTTAGGAATAGATGGTAGAGGCAAAGACCCCAATGGTGATATGTTAGTAAAAGCTACCACTACCATTGTAACAAAAAGTGAAAAGGTGTCAGTATTCCACTCATTTTATGACATATTGGAGGAGAATAAGGATAAAGGAATCACTCAATTAACTATAAACCTTTTTATTGATTTAGCAGAACGAATAGCCTCTACACTGGGAGTTAAAAAATGTTATGTATGTGGAGGTACCAAAATGGGAGAGCAGTGGCCCTGGGAATCAAAAGAAGTAAAAATAACTAATACTAATATAATCAAGAACTGGACCCAAGTGGAACGAACAGACAGAAAATGGGCCTTAGCAACATCGATTATAGGTCATAACTGTTTTCATAAACCATGTAAAAAGAACCAATTGTCTAAAGGTGATCTGGTGTGTGAAGGCCAAAGAATATATAACACCAGTAAAATAGATAATTGGGGTATAATGGAAAACATGTCAGGTAACCCTTTTGAAGATACTATCATAAAGAAATATTGGTATAATACTAGTATTGATTGGCCGGCTCCAGAAAAGTTTTATTGGATATGTGGTAAATATGCGTATACAAAATTACCCAAAGGTTGGTGTGGATCATGTGTATTAGGCAATATCAAACCTGGATTTTTTCTATTACCAATAAAAACTGGAGAAAAATTGGGATTAACGGTCTATGAAGAGAAAGGGATAAATAAGAAAAAAAGGTCAATAACAATTTCTACAAAACATTTTTGGAAAGATGATGAATGGCCCCCAGAAAGGATAATACAAGTATATGGACCAGCTACATGGGCTGAGGATGGATCGTGGGGTTACAGAACACCCAATTTATATGTTAAATCGTATTATCCGCCTACAGGCTGTAGTAGAAATAATTACCAATGAAACATCAATAGCTTTAAATCGATTGGCAAAACAAAATAATCAAATGAGGACAGCAATATACCAAAATAGGTTGGCATTAGATTATTTGCTGGCAGAAGAAGGAGGTGTATGCGGAAAATTTAACTTAACTAACTGTTGTTTGCAAATAAATGATAGCGGAAAAGTTATAGAAGAAATTACTGACAGAATGCAAAAGTTAGCTCATGTCCCTGTACAAACTTGGACTGGAATGTTAGATGATAATGGCTTTTTAGGGGGAATTTTTAGGAATTGGAAACGAGCTTTATTTATGCTTGTAATAATCATTATGGGATTAATGTTTTTACCTTGTCTCATCCCTCTCATTAGGAATATTGTTCAAAGTACTGTGGAAGGAATAATACAAATTAATCAGAAGGAATCAATAGGAAGGAAAATGTATAATCTTAAACAGATCACTAAAGAAACTAATTCTGTGAAGTATGAAAGGGAATTAGAAATACAAAGAAATTTGGAAAATTTTAATGTTTTATTTTTAAAGAATGGGTAAAAAGAAAAAGGGTGGATTTCTGGAAAATAACTGGAAGGAACAAGTAAGTTTAAAAATAAAATATATTTTAGTATTACCATGTAATCATTGTTATATTATTTTATAGTTATTATTTTATAATCAATAGCCTGAGTGGATGCTTTGTGTATATTGGGAAAAATATAAGCCTTAAGTGAGAGGTGGGAGAAACAGGAGTTATAATGGGGCCTGGTGTGAGTCATCATCTAGGAATTGTTTTTAAGTACCTTCTGGTGCTTGGTACCACTACTTGATCTGACAGGTGTGGGAGATGGAAGACATCCTTCCTCTAAGATTGATAGGGATATACATATATGGTCTGAGTAAACAGGATAGTAGGGGAGGGATCTTATTAGTATAATGTAAGCAAACAGGGGCGGAGATAATGTATTCTGTTTAGGCATTTCTGATAGATTGTAACCTCCAAAGCCTAAGCCAATGGGGTCATGGAGGAGGGAATGGGTGTCGGGATAGGATGTATAATAATGTGTGATTCTGAAACTTGGGTGTGGTTCAGTGTTTAGCTATGTTGCATCACTAGCTTTCCTGAATCCACCACGCTTTGCAAACTGTTGCTTTTTAGACTTTGTTGTGAATAATAATAAACTTCTTTTCTATTTGCAATTTAAAATGAGTGAATTTTAATTTGTACCTATTATTTTGTGTCCAACAAGTATTTAAAAAGCAGTGTGGTGACTGGGTTAATCAATAGTTCAATAACATACATAAATCTTTAGTATAAATCTCAAGTTACAACATCAGATATTTCCTCTCTTTTTCCCTTAATATCTACTATCTCATACTAGGCTAATACAGTTCTTATTGTTATCAACTAAGTAAAAACATCTTTGTTACATTTATCAATAATTTCTGGCTTATACATATCTTAATTGTGTTTGCATTCAAACCTTATATACAATCAATGTCCTGTTATTGCTTTCTTCCCAAGCTTTAATTTCCCATCAATATTCAAATTAACATTTGGTATTTATAATTTCCAAGCTTTAGGTAACCAAAGTTTCCCTTATCTCAACTTCTTCCTTTTTCCCTTTTCATAACAAAACCTAATTTTCTAAATACACATCTTATCTATTTGAATATAGTCTTATTCTGTTTTCTAAAAGTTATCTATTTTCCACCATATTAAACCATCTAATTAATAATACAGTATCCCCTCTAATAAATCACAACCATTATATGTATTGTCTGGGTTAACCAATAAATCAGTAATCTACATAAATTCGTTTAGGTCTAATTTTTAAAAGCTCAAGTACTCCCTCTCTTTTTCTGGTAATATCTATTATCTCATAATGGGCAAACAGAATTCTTATTTTCAACTGATTTCCAAATATTTTATATTAGGTGACCAACATTTCCCTTATTCAATTATAATGTTACTTTATTTTCTAAAAATTATCTATTTTCCACCATATTCAACCCTCTAATTAGTAATATGAAATCCCCTCTAATAAATCAAAACCCTTATTTTCTTCAGCCTTACTCTGGCTTTCTTCCTTTGCCAACTAACCTTCCATGTCAGTGCTTTTGAATGATCAAATAGTTCTCCCTCTATTATTATATATATATATATATTGGAATAAGAAAGACCATTTGGTTGCAGTTTTTTTGGAAGAACTCGCCCATTTGTATTTATTAAATCACCTCCCTATTACTCCCATTTCCCACAATTGACCTGATAGGTTTATCTTCCCTTCAATCTGTTCTTCTTCCTTTCCCTCACATTTCTTCTGATTTTTGTAAAAAGTCTTTTCCATTTTCAGTGTTGTCACTCCCTGTTCTGATTTTTCCATTGGCTGGATCTGTTGGTCAATTGAGTCCTCTTAGTATTTAGTTGTTCCACTTCTCCTGTTATTTTCTGCATTGTTAGTTCTTTGGTTGTAGTCAAGATCTGGGTTTGTATATTTAAGCTGGCATCTTGTTCCTTTATGTTGCATCTTATTTTGTCAAAAGCTGAAAGAATGGTTTCGTGTATTGATTTCAACATGGAAAGGATTTTTTCCTGATCTTCATCCATATTCTCTTGATAGTATGTTAAGTTGAAGACTTTAGAATCAAACGTTAAAAATAGTTTTTTGTTTTTTATAGCTAGGTATGGGACATCTATTTCACGTGTTATAGGTGGTCTTTATAGTAGAAATTGTTTGTCAAGTAACAGTTTATAGTCCAAGGTATTCCATCATCTCGTATAATAAAATATGCTTCTCATGTAAAGAAATAGGAAAGCAATTCCCCACGTATAGCTCTGAAAGTCAGTAAAAGTTTACATTCATAGTTCAAACAGGCCAGATATGCCGCCCAGAAGTTCCTTCTTTGCAGTTTTTCACAGGTGGTAGCTGTCAAGGTCAAAGAAGTTTTTTCTGGAGTCTGGGCTTCAAGCCAAGTCTCTTTTAGGCAATAGCAAGTTGTAATACCATACTTCGCCACAAGATGTCACTGATGCCGTTTAAAGCTTTTTAAGTCCAAAGTTTTTATGATAGTTTTTCAAGTCTTATTTCTTTTTCTTAGATAAAAACAAACATCTCCAGTAAGAATAGGAACACTTTTAGTCCCCAAGTTTCAAAAGCATATACATCCAATTAGATTAAAATTGTTCTTATAGTTGCTCTGTTTCCCCTGGGTAGTTAGTCGCCTCTGTTCTTAGAGGGTGGGGTAGAAATTCCCTTCCCTCTCTCCTCACGGGGAAAAATACTTTGGGCAGCTTTACAGGAAAAAATACTTAAAGTCTTAAAGAGAAGATCAGATCTCACCCAGTTTCATCCGCGTTGCTTTAAAGGTGCTTGGTGGTGATTTTGACTTCGGCTGTCAGCAGCTTAGTGATGAGCCATATTGCTATGGCCGGTCTTTCCCCCGTCAGTTTGGAGGGCTTCCCCAGATCCAACAGAAGGGCCGCCACCCTCCCACGATCATGCGGGGGTCCCCTCCTTGCTCGTCGCCCCTACAGGGCGACTTTCGACCCTTTCCAGGGTCCCCCAGCGGGACGAAATTGGACGCGAAAGACGGAGCTCGTCTTCCAGCATCTGCGGCGCCGCGATGGCAAACCGGAAGTCCCCGGTGCTCCAGGATTTTTGAAAGAGATGGTACATGGTTCTGAGATAACATCTGCCACCTCCTTCAGAACCCTGGGATGTAATCCATCAGGTCCCAGTGATTTATATTTGTCAAGATCAGACAGGTGTTCTTTTGCTATTTTCTTGCTTATTTTAATTTTTATTTCTAGTCTTTTACAGTTATGTTTTTGGTAGGTTGGGCTATAGTTTCTTTGTGTGTGAAGACTGATGCAAAGAATGAGTTAAGCAGCTCTGCTTTCTCTCTACTGCCGGTTACTTCCTTGCTATCTTCTCTCTTTAGTGGACCGACTGACTGTTTCCTTGACTTTTTTCTTGTTATTTATATGTTGAAAGAAACTTTTTTATTATCTTTGACTTTTATTGCAAGTGTTTGTTCATTCTGAGCCTTTGCTTTCCTGACTTCATCTTTGCAGATTCAGGCTATCTGCTACTATTCTGCCTTAGTTATGTGTCCCTCTTTCCATTTTTTGTACTTATCCTTTTTTTCTTTCAGTTTATCAGAGAGATCTTTGTGCAGCCATGCTGGTTTCTTCTTGGATTTCTTGTTTTTCTTTTCAGTGATACAGGTAATCCTTGAGTTATGAACATTCACTTAGTGAATGTTCAAAGTTACGACATTCCCTGTAGAGATAGAGGTCATGTAGAGGTCGTGAGCAGCACACTGCCCACCTCGAATGCTACTTTATCTCTTAGTTCACATCATAAGGATGAGATAATACACTGACACTGGCTGATACATGGTACATGATCTCACCTCGGTTGGAATAACAGGAAGATGGAGTTAGAAAGTCTCATGGAATTTTTTTTTTCTTTTTTACCCCAAACACGTCGCGAAGGCAGAAAAGCAAAAGGAGAAAGGGAGTGCAGCTGAAAGCAGGTGAGTAAAAAAATGCTTGGGGGCTATGGGGGCTCAGGGGAAGCGCCAGGATCAGCCCGCTTTTCAGCTGATCAGCGCTTCTCCGGGGCTGTGGGGGGGGACTCAGGGAAAGCGCCAGGATCAGCCCCGCTTTCTGGCTGATCAGAGCTTCTCCGGGGCTGGGGGGGGGGCTCAGGGGAAGCACCAGGATCAGCCCCGCTTTCCGGCTGATCAGCGCTTCTCCGGGGCTGTGGGGGGGGGCTCAGGGAAAGCGCCAGGAATCACGCTTCTTAGTCTCCGGGGCGTGGGGTGGGGCTCAGGGAAGGCACCAGATCAGCCCCGCTTTTCCGGCTGATCAGCTCTTCTCCGGGGCTGTGGGGGGGGAGGCTCCGGAAAGCGCCAGGATCAGCCCCGGCTTTCCGGCTGATCACGCTTCTCCGGTGCTGTGGGTGGGGCTCAGGGAGCGCCACGAATCATCCTCGCTTTCCGCTGATCAGCGCTTCTCCGGGGCTGTGGGGGGGGGCTCAGGGGAAGCGCCAGAATCAGCATCAGCCCCATTTCCGGCTGATCAGCGATTCTCCGGGTCTGGGGGCTCAAGGGAAACACCAGGATCACCCCACTTTCCGGCTTATCAGCGCTTCTTCTCCGGGGCTGGTGGGGGGGCTTCAGGGTACGCCCGGATCATCCCCACTTTCTCGGCGTGATCAGAGCTTCTTCTCCGGGCTGTGGGGGGGGGATCAGCCCCACTTTCCGGCTGATCAGAGCTTCTCGGGGCTGGGGGGGCTAGGGAAGCGCCAGGATCAGCCCCGCTTTCCGGCTGATCAGCGCTTCTCGGGGCTGTGGGGGCGGGGCTCAGGGAAGCACCAGGATCAGCCCCGCTTTCCGGCTGATCAGCGCTTCTTCGCTTCTTCTGGCATTCCCGCCAAAGCGAAGGGGAAGCGAAGGGGAATGCCAGATCTAACCCCAGGTCGGTTCGAAAGGCCAGCAGGCTGGCTGGGGGTTTTGGGGTGGAGACATGTGAGCCTTCTTCCGTCTTCTTGAATCTGGCATTCACGGACCCCGCCGGAGCGAAGGGGAAGCGGGATCAAAGCCAGATTCAAGAAGACGGAGGAAGGCTCACATGTCTCCACCCCAAAAACCCCAGCCAGCCTGCTGGCCTTTCGAACCGCCCTGGGGTTAGATCTGGCATTCATGGACCTGGCCGGAGTGAAGGGGAAGCAGGATCAAAGCCCTTCTTTCGGCGGCAAAGAATGTAGCCAGGCGGGATTCGCCTGGGGGTTGTGCCGGCTCTTCCTCAGGGCTGGCTGCAGCAATGAATGAGCGCTTCCCTGCTCACTGCTTTTCTCCGGCTGCGGCTGTGCGCAACGCACCAGAGGGAGTCTGGCAGCCGCGGCCCTTTCCCCGCCCCTGTGCGCTCCGCTGACTGCGCTCTCCTCCCCCTGCGGAAGAACGGCGGCTGTGGTGGCCTCCCGGCTGCACCGAGCGCGAGCACAAAAGGAAAGTGATTCAGCAAAGGAACCAGCATCGAAGAAATTAAAACTGAGTGATGGAGGGAGGGAGGGAAGGACAATGAGAGGGAGAGAGGGACAATGGAAGGGAGGGAGGGAAGGAGGATGGGACAAAGAGGGAAGGAAGGAAGGAAGGAAGGAAGGAATGGACAATGGGAGAGAGGGAGGGAAGGCACCCACCCCAGTCCCACTCCCCTCCACCAGAGACCCATGGATTCCCCCCCCACAGGCACCCTGAAACCTGAGGGAGGGAGGGATGGACAATGGAAGGGAGGGAGGGAAGGAGGAAGGGACAAAGAAGGAGGGAAGAAAGGAAGGAAAGAAGGAAGGAAGGGACAATGGGAGAGAGGGAGGAAAGGAAGGCACCCACCCCAGTCCCACCACCTCCACCAGAGATCCATGGATTCCCCCCCCACAGGCACCCTGCAACCTGAGGGAGGGAGGGATGGACAATGGAAGGGAGGGAGGGAAGGAGGAAGGGACAAAGAGGGAAGGAAGGAATGGACAATGGGAGAGGGAGGGAGGAAGGCAACCCCAGTCCCACCCCCTCCACCAGAGACCCATGGAAGGCACCCTGCAACCTGAGGGAGGGAGGGATGGACAATGGAAGGAAGGAATGGACAATGGGAGAGAGGGAGGGAAGGAAGGCACCCACCCCAGTCCCACCCCCCTCCACCAGAGACCCATGGATTCCCCCCCCACAGGCACCCTGAAACCTGAGGGAGGGAGGGATGGACAATGGTAAGGATGGAGGGAAGGAGGAAGGGACAAAGAAGGAGGGAAGAAAGGAAGGAAAGAAGGAAGGAAGGGACAATGGGAGAGAGGGAGGGAAGGAGGGCACCCACCCCAGTCCCACCCCCCTCCACCAGAGACCCATGGATTCCCCCCACACAGGCATCCTGCAACCTGAGTGATGAGCTGCCCCCCCCCATTGACTTTGTTTGTCAAAAAGTTGCAAAAGATGATCACATGACCCTGGGACACTGTGAATGTCATAAGTATGAATCAGTTGCCAAGCATCCGAATGTAAATCACATGACCCTGGGGATGCTGCAACAGTCATAAGTGTGAAAAATGGTCATAAGTCACTTTTTTCAGTGCTATTGTAACTTCAAACAGTCACTAAGCAGATTGTTGTAAGTCGAGGACTACCTGTACTTTATCATTTTTTTCCTTTTTGGGGGGGGTCAGGTTTTTGACACCTTGCTGGGCGAGTGGTGGTACTCGGATGTTGCCTCATCCTAAAAGTGGTACAATGGGTGAAAAGGTTGAAAAGCCCTGGTGTAAGCAAACAGAAGGGAAGTGAATGAGTTAATTTGCTGGTGTAAATGTGTGTGTGTTAGCCCTCACCCCTCCACCCGTCCCAGGCTGTGAAAGAAATAGTAAACTATAGTTTTTATTGTTGTAAAATGGGAACGCAATAGCAAGAGTTTGCATGAGAAAAGTTTTATGGAAAATACATGTGAAGGAGAGAACTAATTTTTAATGGTGAGATTTTTGTAAAATTTCTTTTTCTTTTTTCCCCCTCCTGACTCTTTCGTTTTTCGCTGGCTGTATTGCTTTAAGAGCGAAAGAAAGGCAGAAAGAAGAGGGGGGCAGCTGTTCGTTTTAACTATTTTTTTTCTTCCTCTGCTTAGAAATCTGGGTTGAGGAAGGGGGGTGGATGTGAAATTTAATGCCCACTCTTGCAGTTTCAGCTTGCATTTTTTTTACTCGAAAGAGGAGACAGTAATTGTTGGACAATTTATTTGCATATTTTTGAGTTTTAAATTGTTTAGTTAGACATATATATCCATCAACCAAAAGAAATGACTTTGAATTGTTTTGCTTAGAATTGTAAATGTTTTCCTTATTTAATGGAAATTTGTTTCATCTGAATGAAATCTGATTAAATTGGAACCCCAAAAATACAACCTAATTGGCTTTCTGAAATACAAAATGATTTAAGTATCTATGGATTGTAGGTTGCCTTGGAAAAGATACAGTTACACTTTCCCTATCTTTATTTAGGGCATAAAATGTTGCAATCTTATTCTGTTCAAGTTTTTCCTCGTTTGAGCTTGCCTAAAATCATTTCTTTGGTCAAATTGCAGCAATTACTAGGCACCCTTAATTGGGTTCGCCCATATTTTTCATTACCTACACATTTACTTAGTCCATTACAACCTGGAGATCTTATTATGGTTCCGCCTGCAGCACTTGCCACAATTGAGCAAATTAATGACATCTTGAGCACTCAGTTTGTGGATCTGTATTCCTCATAAAGATTGTCAGTTAACTCTTTTGATATTCCCTACTAGTAAGTTGTCTACGGGAGTATTAGCTGTATTAGAATCGCAAAAAGTATATTGTATTGAATGGCTTTATTTACCCCATACCTCTTCACAAAATGTTTTACCATTTATCCAGGCAGTTGCTGAAATTATATCTTTAGGACACACTCGAGCTTGCCAACGAAATGGGACTGATTTAATGAATATTGTTTTTCCTCTCCCTAAATCTGATTTTCAATTTTATTTTCAGAATAACTTATCTCTTCAGTGTGCTTTAACTGACTATGTAGGCTCTATTGCATATCATTTGCCTAAAGATCCTCGCTTTGCTTGTTTAATGACTTCTTCTTTTCCTGTCCGCCCATTTCTTTCTCCTTCTCCATTGCTTACAAGGATTCTTCCGGTGACCTCTGGAAAATATCTTACACTGCAGTGCAATCCTCGCCTCAACGATTGGAACTGTCTGCTGTTATTCTAGCTTTCAACAATCTTTCAATCTAATCTCTGATTTTCATTATGTGTGTCAACTTATTTTTAATTTTCCAGGTGCTTATATCACACCAAGGATTGACGCCAATTTCATGGCTTTGTTTTTAACTTTACAGCAGCTGTTACAAGATTGGAAACATTTATATTTTGTTTCTCATATACGCAGTCACTCATCCCTTTCTGGTCCTCTTTCTGAAGGCAATAGTCACGCTGATGCTGCTGTTCATGTCTTACCCACCTTATTTTCAGATCCTTTTTTTAGTTACTCTTTTTTCCATCAAAACGCTAGGGGCTTGGCACAAGCTTGCCATATTCCGCTTGACCAAGCCAAGCAGATTGTTTTGTCCTGTCCCCAATGTTCTGGGGCATCCCCCTCGGGGGACACAGAAGTTAATCCCCGAGGATTCACCTCTAATCAACTATGGCAAATGGATGTTACTTATGTTCCCTCTTTGGCTCCCTGGAAGTATATTCATTTATCTATTAATACTTATTCAGGAGCGCTTTGGGCCACACCTCAACGAGGGGAAACAACTAATCATGTTATTTTTCATCTTTTTTCGGCCATTACAGCCTTGGGCAAGCCCTCTTCTTTAAAAACTGATAACGGGCCAGCCTATTCTTCATTGGCCTTTTTGCAATTTTGTACTACCTGGAATATTGTTCTTACTCATGGTCTCGCCTATAATTCCACGGGTCAAGCTATCGTGGAACGTGCTAATCGGTCCTTTAAGGACTGCCTCCACAAACAAATAAAAAAGGAGGGCTCTCCAGTACCTAATTTGTCGTGGGTAACACAACAGGTTCAAAAAGTATTATTTACCTTAAATCAATTGAATGTGTCCATTGAAAATTTGACTGCTTATCAGAGACACTTTCAACAGAAAACAAGCTTGCCTCCACCTCTGGTATATTATCGTGCATTACCAGATAAAACATGGTTGGGGCCGTTCCCTCTGATTACGTGGGGGCGAGGGTATGCTGCTGTGCTTGCTCCTACAGGACCTTTGTGGATTCCAGCGCGTTGCGTCCACCCAGCCAAGGATGTCGTGGCATCAGTCCCTGGATCCAGTCCCAGAAATGGCAAGGCTGACTCTCCAGACGGCATGGCGACCAATCCAATTCCATCGTGCCAGTCATCCAGTGACATGGGGAGATGTGAAGAACAAACCCCCGAGAACTTATGCGCTGCCATTTTTGCGGTTTTAACTGCAAATTCCTTAGCCATCATTTGTTTGTGTATGATTATTAACAGCTGCCCTTTGGCAACAGCAGCTGTAATCCCACCCAAACATTCACTTGAGCAACGAATGAAGCAAAACCTATGGGTGCAACTAGTTAACATCACACAAAATGATGTCTTTTGCTTATCTGAAGTGTATGATATGGAACATTTGCTTTCTACATGTTTAGTCCCTGTTTGCACCCCTTCTGCAGTAATTCAAAACTTCACTGGCTTGGGTGGATATCTATTAAATGGGAACTTTAATTATGGGACTATATCTAGTTGGGGGTTTGCTGCCTATTATTTACCCCCTGATGCAATTGCTTTGTATACCCCGGTGGTAGCAATCCCTGCAAATATAACGTGCTAAAGTAGTTAATTGTATATCTTTAAGTAAAAAACCTCACTGTCTTCGCATTAGCTCACCTTAACATTAACGCTGTAGCGTGTAACTTAGCAAAAACAATTAATGCTACTTCTTCAGCTATCTCAGCAATCAATCATGAGCTGCAAGCTTTGAGAAAGGCTATTTTACAAAAGTCAACATTTGGGTTGTGAAAGTTTTGAAGGAATGTGTTGTTTCAACATTTCGGATGAATCATGAACCATCCAGCACCAGCTCAATATTTTACACAATTTGGCCTCTGATTTGAAAATTGATACTTTAGGATCTTGGTGGGACAGCCTTTGGGCTTGGTTACCCACAGGCTTATTGAGAAATGTCATACGCTCTTTAATTATTATTTGTGTTATTTTGAGTGGTAGATGCTGCTTTGTTCAGTGTCTTCCTTCCTTTTGACATATGTATCATAGCTTTTCGCCCCAAACCCCCTCCCACATTGCCTCAGGGTCAGGTTTATGCCCTGTATAAGTAATTGCAAGGATTTTCCTCACCCCTCTTATGACGATGCATTTTCTAACAAAACAAAAAAGAGTGAGATGTAGAGATAGAGGTCATGTAGAGGTCGTGAGCAGCACACTGCCCACCTCGAATGCTACTTTATCTCTTAGTTCACATCATCAGGATGAGATAATACACTGACACTGGCTGATACATGGTACATGATCTCACCTCGGTTGGAATAACAGGAAGATGGAGTGGAGAATTAACCAATAGAATGCTGTTGCTCCCTTCTACCTTTTGCTGCTTGTAAAACTGTATAAAAGCAATAAACACTGCGTAGGCAGTCAGACATCTTTGCATCCTGCTATGACTGGTCTCAAACGCCTACATTTCCCCACCAAAAGTACTTACGACCGTATGTTGCAACATCACAGCGGTCGTTCACACTTGCGAATGAGCACAGAGACCCTGCAACATGCTACTTTGGTGCCACGCCTGAGAGTCCCAAACTGCCCATGCTTGTCTTCTGCGCAGCCTTGGGTGCCAGAGCCCTTGTCCAGCCAGGCAGAGAAGCGCCAGGCTGGCCTCTCCCCTTCCCTGCTGAACCCCAGCCTTTCTCACAATGGGCGCAGCCCTGCCACTTGCTGGTGTGCCGAACCCACCAGGATTTCACAAATTGCACTGCCGTGGAGCTGGAAAGCTTGGCGCGCCCTGCTCCCCTCACTTGCCAAAAGCACTCACTCCTTTTCCAAATTGCAAGACAGGCTCCTAAACAATCCTACTCTCCAGCTCCATCGCGTTTCTCCATCGCTGCAAAGCTGGAGAGCTTGACGTGCCACCGCCCAGCTTCCCTCGCTTCATAGCACTTGCTCCTGTACGATTCTTTAGGAGCCCCTCTTGCAATTTGGAAAAGGAGTGAGTGCTTTTGGCAAGCGAGGAGAGCAGGGTGGTGGCATGCCAAGCTCTCCAGCTCCGCAGCGGTGTAATTTGTGAAACCCGGGCGGGTTCAGCACTCTAGCAAGTGGCAGACCAGGGCCACACTGGTTTGTGAGAGAGGCTGGGGCTCAGCGGGAAAGGGGAGAGACTGGTCCGGCACTTCTCCGCCTGGCTGGACAAGGGCTCTGGCACTCAAGGCCACACAGGTGAGCGTGGGAAGTGCGGGGCTTTCAAACGTGGTGCCAAAGGTAAATTAATGGTCGATGACAGGGTGGGTAGGAAAGGCCCAGGCAGATTTGGACCCCAGGGGGTGGAAAGAGGAGCACTGGCGCTCTCAATGGGTGGGGGGAGGCCTTTGGTGGCTGGACGCAATGGTCTTGTCCCTGCACTAGGCCCTCCATGGCCTTCCCCATGCACTTAACGACCTGTGCATTTGATTAGCAAATGCATAGGCAAAACAAGGGGGTGATCGTGTTCAAGTTACGCAATTCACTCCTACGAATTCTCGGGTTAGGAATGTAATTGGCAGGCTCCATTACATTCGTAACTCGACTACCTGTATTGTGCTGGACTGAGCTTTTATGATCATATTTTTCAGAGTTTTCCACACTTCTTGAGTTGTTTTCCCCTTTAGGATTTTCATCCATGGAATCTTTCCTAGGCTGTCTTTGAGTTTGTTAAAATCAGCTCTTTTAAAGTTTAAGACACTGGTTGGATTATGTTCTATTGCTTGTGTTTGCATTATATTGAATTCCAATATGACGTGGTCACTCTCACCCAAGGTTCTGGCAACTTCAACTCCCTCTATCACTTCTTCTCTATTAGTAAAAATTAGGTCCAGTATAGCGTTTCCTCTAGTTCCCTCCTCTACCTTTTGGATGACAAAGTTGTTGGCTGTGTTGGTTAGGAATCTGTTTGATCTCCCACTTGCTGCAGAGTTTGTCTCTCAGTTGTTATCAGGGTAGTTAAAGTCTCCCATTACTACTGTGGTATGTTTCCTAGAAGATGGTCAATGGTTTTGAAGGCGGAAGAGGGCTTTACGCCCCAACGGCGGATAAAGCGACAGAACCATCTTCTAGGAGAAGGGAAACTCTGATCTCAAACCTCCACTGCCTTGTGGCTATATCTACTATTGGAAAAGGCTTCAGGAGTTAACCTCGAGGCAAAATCCGAAGCCAGAGTCCTGGAAGCAGTTCGTGACTGTGTACAATCACGTTCTGGTAACTCCTGCGACGCAGCTGGAACTAATTGTATCGGCTTTGCCGTTCCATTGGACTATTTCAGCGACGTGGAGAGGGGGGATCTGCTGCCTGGGTAACAGCCTATCCTCCATATTAATCTACCCAGACCTTGTGCTCTGGAGAGGACACTCCAGCTTTGCATATAGCACTGAAATAACACGGGAAGTGGCAGTTACCGGTTATAAGTCTTTGCTTGATTGGCATAAAGCGTGATGCCAGGGGCCACTTTCGACGGTGGGAGAGGTCATAGTACCTCATTGGGCAGCTACCGCCCGCCTTAAGCTGGGCAGCCCCTAGCCAGTAAGGTGCCGCCCTGCCACGGTCTGTTAACCTCACTGGGTGCGTGGGGTTTAGGGCTAAAGCCGACAAGCAGATCGACAACTCTGCACCATGCAACAAACATAAGAAAATTTTAGCCCTAAAGCTGGGCACTTGGAATGTTCGGACAATGACCCCCGGCCTCTCTGATGATTCGCATGAAATAGATGACGTACGTAAGAGCTGTCATCGATATGGAGCTGAGCAGACTGCAGATGGACATCGTTGCCCTTCAAGAGACAAGGCTGTCAGACTCGGGATCTGTTAAGGAGAGAAATTTCTCGTTCTTCTGGCAGGGAAAACCATCGAATGAGACTAGGGAATATGGGGTTGGCTTTGCGGTCAGAAATACCCTACTAGGATTCATTACTCCACCTGCTGCTGGAAGTGAAAGAATTCTGTCCTTACAGCTACACTCATCAGCAGGATTGGTTACTCTTATTAGCGCATACACACCGACACTATCATCTTCAGTAGAATCCAAAGACAAATTCTACGACGATCTGGCTGCTACTATCAAAATCCCTGAGAAAGAACCACTGTTTATCCTTGGCGACTTTAATGCCAGAGTTGGAGCTGATTATAGCTCTTGGCCCACTTGTTTAGGTCAGTTCGGCGTCGGGAAGATGAACGAAAATGGCCAACGCCTGTTGGAGTTTTGCTGCTATTACAGTTTCTGTGTTAGCAATACATTCTTCAAAACAAAGCCTCAACATAGGGTCTCTTGGAGACACCCAAGATCAAAGCATTGGCACCAGCTCGATTTGATTCTTACTAGGCGCTCCAACCTTCCCAGTATTACAATCACACGCAGCTATCAGGGTGCTGATTGCGATACAGACCACTCCTTGGTGTGCAGCAAAATAAAACTGAAAATAAAGAGATTGCATTACTTGAAGAAGGAAGGAAGACCACGTATCGATACTAGCAAGACCCGCAATCAGGGCAAAGTGGAGGAATTTGCACAAGCACTAAAGGAGATTCTCCCAGGCCCAGCTGAAGCAAATGCATCTGAACGCTGGGAATATTTCAAGAACGCTGTTTATAACACCGCCTTGTCAATATTTGGTAAAGAGACCAGAAAGACAGCAGATTGGTTTGAAGCCCATTCGGAGGATCTGATGCCAGCCATCGAGGAAAAAAGGAGAGCTCTAATTGCATATAAAGCCTGTTCCAGTGAGCGCAACCTACGGGTTTTGCGAGCTGTGCGTAGCAAAGTCCAACAGACCACCAGGAGATGTGCTAACGATTATTGGCTGCAGCTTTGCTCTCGGATCCAGATAGCAGCTGACACAGGCAACATCAAGGGGATGTATGATGGCATTAAGCAGGCCTTAGGCCCAACACAGAAGAAATCTGCCCCTCTGAAGTCTGCTACAGGCGAGGTTATCCAGGACCGAGCACAGCAGATGGCACGCTGGGTGCAGCACTACTCTGAGTTATATTCCAGAGAAAATGGGGTAACTGAAGAAGCATTAAATAATATTGAGTGCCTGCCTGTTTTGGAGGAGCTTGATAGTGAAACAACTTTAGAAGAACTAAACGCGGCCCTGGACTCCCTTGCCTCCGGCAAGGCACCCGGGAAAGATAACATCCCCGCCGAAATTCTGAAGTGCTGCAAAGAGAGCATCCCCATTGAACTGCACAAAATCTTCTGCCTTTGTTGGAGGGAAGGTGGAGTACCACAGGATATGAAGGATGCAAACATCGTCACACTGTATAAGAACAAAGGCGACAGGGGTGACTGTAACAACTATCGCGGCATCTCTCTTCTTAGTGTTGTAGGGAAGCTGCTTGCCCGTGTCGTACTGAAGAGGCTCCAGGTGCTTGCAGAGAGAGTCTATCCAGAATCACAGTGTGGATTCCGAGCCAACAGGTCCACCATTGACATGGTATTCTCCCTTGGACAGTTGCAGGAGAAATGCAGGGAACAAAGACAGCCACTTTTCATAGCCTTCATAGATCTCACGAAGGCTTTTGACTTGGTTAGTAGGGACGGCTTATATAAAATTCTCCCCAAGATTGGATGTCCACCTCAGCTCCTCAACATCATCAGGTCCTTCCATGAGGATATGAAGGGCACTGTTGTTTTTGATGGCTTAACATCAGATTCCTTTGACATTCGAAGTGGAGTGAAGCAGGGCTGTGTCCGTGGCATGCCAGCAACCGGTCTGCACAAACAAGCAAAGCCCCATCCGTGGGATACAAGCAGCACACAAAACCACGCACCCTCCGGTCTGCAGAAAAACTTTTCTCCACGGAACCGGTCCCTGGTGCCCAAAATATTGGGGACCTTTGTCTTAAGCCTATCTTCTGGAGTGTTGGCTATTCCTGCCAGCTTGGTGTTGTCTGCAAATTTGATGAGTTCCCCATCTATCCCCTCATCCAAATTGATGAAGATGTTGAAGAGCACTGGGCCCAGAACAGAGCCCTGGGGCACCCCACTACACAATTCCCTCCATGTAGATGCGGTTCCATTGAGGACCACACGCTGAGTACGGCCGGTCAGCCAGCTACAGATCCATCTGGTGGTGATGCTGTCTAACCCACATTTTTCTATCTTATCAAGTAGTAGGTTGTGGTCTACTTTATCAAATGCCTTACTGAAGTCCAAGTAAATTTATCCACAGCATTCCTCTGGTCCACTAATTTTGTCACCTGGTCAAAGAATGCAATAAAATTTGTCTGGCATGATCTCTTTTTGACAAACCCATATTGGCTTTTCGTTATGACTTACTTTGCTTCTAGGTGTTCACTGATTCGTTGCTTGATTATCTTTTCCAGAATCATCCCAGGTATTGAGGTCAGGCTGATAGGTCTGTAGTTTCCTGGATCTTTTTTTTTTTTCCTTTTTTGAAGATGGGAACTACATCAGCTCTTTTCCAGTCCTCTGGTAGTTCCCCAGTGCTCCAGGGTCTTTGAAAGATATAGTTCAGTGGTTCTGAGATCACATCTGCCAGTTCCTTCAGAACCTTGGGGTGTAGTCCATCTGGTCCTGGTGATTTGAACTCATCTAGGGTGGACAGGTGCTCACTTACCATTTTCTTGCCTATTTTAACTTGTGTTTCTAATCTATTTTTTATGGTAGTGTTTTTGATAGGTTGGATTGTTTCTTCTGTTTGTGTAAAGACGGATGCAAAAAATGAGTTAAGTAGTTCTGCTTTCTCCCTGTTGTTTGTCACCTTCTTGCCACTTTCTCCCACTAATGGACCAATCGTTTCCTTAACTTTTTTCTTGTTTTTTACATGTTGAAAGAAGCTTTTTTTTGTTATTTTTTACTTTTGTCGGAAGCCTTAGTTCATTTTGAGGCTTAGCTTTCCTCACTTCACCTTTGCAGGCTCGGGCTATCTGCTGATATTCTGCCTTAGTTATCTGCCCCTCTTTCCACTTTTTATACTTGTCCTTTTTGTCTTTCAATATATGAGAGAGTTCTTTGTGCAGCCATGCTGGTTTCTTATGAGAGCTGTTATTTTTCTTCTTCATTGGAATTGTGCTAGACTGGGCTTTTATAATCTCACTTTTCAAAATTTCCCATGCTTCTTGGATTGTTTTCCGCTTCCCAAGCTCGTAAGTTTGTTGAAATCAGCTCTCTTAAAGTCCAAGACTCTGGTTTGATTTTGTTATATAGTTTGTACTTGCATAATGTTGAATTCCAATATTGCATGATCATTCCCCCCCCCCCAAGTTTCCTGTAGCTTCAACACCTTCTATCATTTCATCTCTGTTAGTGAAAGTTCCCTTCTCTTTTTGGGAGACAAAGGTGTCTTCTAGGTTTGTCAGGAACCTGTTTGATCTTCCACTTGGTACAGAGTTTGTCTCCAAGTTGATGTCGGAGTACAGGTAGTCCTAAAGTTACGAATGTAATGGAGCCTGCCCATTCCATTCGTAACTCGAGAATTCGTGGGAGTGAATCTCATACCTCGAACGAGATCACTCCCCACTCGTTAAGACGCATGTGACTCGTTAAGTGCACATGAGGTATCTCAGGGTGGGGAAGGACATGGGGGGGTAGTGATGGAACAGGCCCCCAAAGCCTCCCCAACCCATCTTTCTCCTCTCTGCTGCGGTTTCTTTCCCTTTGAGGGAGAGGAGAGTCGACTTGGAAATGCTTTTTGCGCCAACAATGGAAGGTCCTGGGTGCCATAATATCACACAAGTTCAAACACAAATTCTCTGCAAAAGAGATCATGGCCCCCGGAAGCTTCCATACTGGGGGGGGGGAAATGTTTGCTTCGTTTGCATGCCTATGGGGCAAAGTGTGGAATTGGAGTTGGCCAGGCGCAGGAACCAATGCCGTCCCTGGCCCCGGTGCGCTGTTCGCTCACGTGCACCAGCCTTTGTTTGAGGGCAGGAACAAAGACTTCAAATGAGCAGGGAGGCATTGCGGGGTGAGTTCCCTTGCACCTGTGTCCAAGCTGCTGGCAGCGGCAACAGCCACCCGAGCGGCCACAATCTCCCCTCCCCAGCCAGCCACCCCGCCCAACCTACTCCTTGCCTGACCGGCCGGTGGCACAAATCCTAACTGCTTTTCTGCTTGTTGTCCTCCCCACTCAAGCAGCGGCAGCAGCTTGAGTTTCTCCGCTCCGTCCGAAAAGAAGAAAGCGGAGGCGCAGAGCAGGATTGCTCTCAAGAAGATGCGGGTGCGCTGCTCCTTCGTGTGCACCGGCCTTATTGAGAGCAATCCCGCTCTGCGCCTCCCCTTCTTTCCACTCAGACAGAGTGGAGAAACTCAAGCCGGCTGCCGCTCAAACACTTTTTATCCAAAGGAGACCTGAGCGAGATTGGAAAGTCCGTGTGATTGCCAATGGGGGGCTTCAGAAATGGAGCGTTCCTTTCCGTTTCTGAAGCCCCCCATTGGCAGTCACACGGACCTTCAAATCTCGCTCAAGTCTCCCTTCAGATAAAAAGTGTTTGCGCGCCTGTGGGGCTATTCAAAACGCAGGGATTCGCTGCATTTTGAAGCTCCCTGTGCAGTCACACAGAGCTTCAAAACGCAGTGATATTATGGCACCCAGGAGCTTCCATTGTCAGTGTGAAAAGCATTTCCAAGCCGACTCTTCTCTCCCTCAAAGGGAAAGAAACCGCGGCAGAGAGGAGACAGATTTTGCAAGGTGAGTCCGGTGTGGCTGGAAGGGAGCAGTTGTGGGGAGCGGAGGGGGGAATAGGGTGAATGTTGCAGAGCCTCTTTGGTCGTTCGTAAGGGTGAACGACTGCCGTGATGCTACAGTAGTCGTAATTTTGGGACTTGCTCATAAACACTAGGGGGCGCTGATTGCGTAACTTCGAACAAGTGTTAAGTGAAAGCTCGTAACTCGGGGATTACCTGGAGTTAAAGTCCCCCATTACTATTGTGATATGTTTCCTACATACCTTAGTTAACTGACTGAAGTTAACTCTTAAAGATCTTCCGCTTGGTGCAGAGTTTGTCTCCCAGTTGATGTCAGGGCAGTTAAAGTCCCCTATTGCTATTGTGGTGTGCTTCCTACATACCTTAGTTAACTGGCTAGCAAAAAGTTCATCTATTTCCCCTGTTTGGTTGGGTGGCCTATAGCAGGGCTTTTCAACTAGTGGTACGCATACCACCAGTGGTACTTTAGCATCTGGCAGGTGGTATGCGACCCCTAGCCAATTGTAGCGGGGGAGGGAACCAGCTAAAGCGGCGCCGCACAGACCTGGATGAGATCAGCTGGAGCTGCAGAGCTTGGCAGAAGCCCCAGGATTGGCGCACGTGGCAACATAGTAATTGGAGCTTCCGGCACACCCGGAAAAGGAGGAGGAGGGCGGAGAGAAGGTATAAAAGAGGCAGGTTTTGGCGGGAGAGGGAGAGAAAGAGCGAGAAGCGAAGAGGTTTTTCTAGCAAAGCAGGGAGGAGAGACAGAGCGAGCGGCCTGTTTTCGGAGGAATGGCGAGCGAGTGAGTGGCCTGTTTTCGGAGGAAGGGCAAATGAGCAAGCTGCGTGTTTCCGGAAGGGCGAGCGAGCGAGCGGCGTGTTTTCGGAGGAAGAGCGAGCGAGCGGCATGTTTTCAGAAGGGCGAGCGAGCGGCGTGTTTTCGGAAGGGTGAGCGAGTGGCGTTTTCAGAAGGGCAAGTGAGCGAGCGGCGTTTTCGGAAGGGCAAGTGAGCGAGTGGCATTTTTTCAGAAGGGCGAGCAAGCGGCATGTTTTCGGAAGGGTGAGTGAGCAGCGTGTTTTCAGGGGAAGGGCGAGCAAGCAAGCTAGGCAGGAGCCCCAGGATCGGCGTGTACTTCTGCAGGGCTATGGGGGCTTGGCAGAAGCCCCAGGATCGGCGTGCGCAGCTACAGCTGATCGGCGCTTCTGCTGAGCCCCCCAGAAGCACCGATCAGCTGGAGCCCGGCACTGATCCTGGCGATTCCGCTGAGCCCCGCAGAAGCGCCGATCAGCTGGAGCCCGGCGCTGATCCTGGCGCTTCTGCTGAGCCCTGACAGCTGATCCACGCTTCTGCAGGGCTGTCAGGGCTCAGCAGAAGTGCCAGGATCAGCGAAGGAAGGAAGGAAGGAAGGAAGGAAGGAAGGAGATGGGAATGAGAAGGAAGGAAGGAAGGAAGGAAGGAAGGAAGGAAGGAAGGAAGGAAGGAAGGAAGGAAGGAAGGAAGGAAGGAAGGAAGGAAGGAGATCACATGACCTTGAGACACTACAGCCATCATAAATATGAATCAGTTGCCAAGCATCCGAATGTAAATCACATGACCCTGGGAATGCTGAAACGGTCATAAGTGTGAAAAACGGTCATAAGTCACTTTTTTTATATATATAAACAAGTTTTATTGGTATTTTTTGGTTTTACATCAAAGTGCTTTAAGAATCCACGTGGAGATAGGGTGGTCAATCATCCAAAGAGAAAAAACAATATAATCAAACATAAATAATTCAATAATTCCTTAAAAATTCCTTCTCTATTCCCCCAAGCTATGACCTAGTATTAATACATTTCTAAATAAAATTCAATCATTGTAAAAAAAATATCAATAGTAATTCACTTATATCCATCAAAATCCTGTTTTAAGTTTAACTATTTTTACCATTACCATTTTCCACTTTAGCCTAAAATGAACACATAAGTTACATTTCGGGTCTCCCAATTTCCCATAAAACAATAATTATTTCTAAAATATACATATTATATCAACTATTATATTTTAATACTTCCCAACTATATTCTATTTCCTAACTCTATCAAGTATATATTTTATAAATCAATCCATATCTCTAAAAGTTCCTCAATTGCTTTAACATAATCAAATTAATACATTTCTAATTAGCATTCAATCATTATAAAAGAAAAAATGTCAGTAATATTTCACCAATATCAATCCAACTCATTTTTGAATTTAACTAATTTCCAATTTGGCCTTGAATAAACACTAAGCTACATTTCAAATCTCTCAATTTCCCTCATAAAACCATAATTATTTCTAAAATATACATATTATTACCATTATATTTTCCTACTTCCCAACTATATTCCATTTCTTATTCTACTCTAAAATTTAAATCCCATCTATTCCCAACAACAAAAAAGAAAAATATTTTCTTACTTCTTTTCATATCTATATTCTATTTCTTATTCTATTCTTCTTGTTTACCAATTCCATATTACCATTCCAGACCATAATCAAATCAATAATTTTCATCTCAGTAGTATTATCTCAAACCAAAATCTTAAGCCTTTTTAACCCTTTAAATAGATTTTTAATTCTCATTTTTAAATCTAATTCTAGCTTTCTTTTTGTGCCAAGCAGGTTTCCATAAAAGAGCCTTTAAATCATCAAATCTCCATATTTGATCATGTATAGTCCTGAACAATTCAGTCTGATCATGTTTCTTTTCTTTTTCCAATATTGTCAAAGCTGTATAGTTCTTTTTGTTCAATGTAATAATTACTCGTTGATTATCCGTATTATCACAATTCTCAAAGTCTCGTATTTGCAAATCGGGTCCCATTGCTTTTGACTTTGTAAGTATTTCAATGGAAATCCAACTTTGGTCATCCAAGTTCTCAGTAATATTTTCTTCTAGATTGCTTTGTTTTTCATTTAGTATGTGAGTCGTAGAGTAGTCAATTGAGGTCTGGAAGTCATTTTGAAGTTTTATAATGAAGGCATCTAGTGTAGCATTCACTCGCTCATGAAATTCATAAATTCTTCCCGACATACGTTTCCAAATCAGTTGTGAATGGGATTCTTCCATCTCTTTAAATTGTATAAGTTGCTTGCCAGTCTCTTTAAAGTTGGTATTCTTTCTCTATTATTCCTTGTGCTGAAAATTAGTAGTTAATTCTGGAACATCATCTTTATAGTTTTTTCTAGAATAAATCCAAAGCCAAACTGTAGGTAAACCTTGTATTTGTACTCCAAAAAAAAAAGAGCCATCCATATGTCTGAGAAAGCACTTTAAAGTCAAGTTAGAATAATAGAAACGAAAGCAGAGGGGGAAAAAAAACAAAGTATCTTCTTGCGGTCAGATAGGAATGTCTGGGCATAGAGCCAAGTCTGGGCGTCGAGCCAAAAGACTGAATACACACCGAGCACACTGAGCGCAAAACAGTGAAAGTTCTCAAGCGGATACTTTGTTACTAATTTGAAACAGCACAGAAAAAAAACCCAGCATGAGAGAGAAAAGGTTTTAAACTGAATAATATGATTAAAATGGTTTTTCTAAACGTAGGAATAAATTCAAATAAAATAGCTTAAGACACCTTATGTACAGAAGGGGGGGAGGAATAAAAAAACACTCCACCCCCCTCCCTAAAGGTTTCAAGCTAAAACAAGTAGGCAGAAAGACGCAGAGTTTTTTCAGGATCCCCGAAGTCCAGCAATTCAAGTAGTCAATAGAAGTTAATTGTTTTTCCAAGCTCTTTTTCCCAAATATCCGAACGCTGCTCTCTTAAAGTAGGGAAATAATTCCAAAAGCTTTTCACAGGAAGGTAGTTAGGGTACAGAGAGGGAAGGAAAGGTCTCACCCGGATCATCCACGGTGGTTCTTTATGCTTAGCTGTTCTTGTGGCTTGCGGCTGGAGCAGCTAGGTGATCGGCCATTTTTCCCGTCGGCCCAGAGGAGCTGTATCGGATCTCGGAAGGAGCTGCCGCTCCCTCCGCAATCAACGAGTGTCCTCCCCAGTGGTAGTCGCCCCTCCAGGGCGACTTTCGACCCTGTCCAGGGTCTACCGGCGGGGGGAAACCGATCGGCAAAGAGAACGGACCCTTCGCACGACCGCAGGCGCTGCAACCGGAACCGGAAGCCTATGCAGGGCTTTTCAACCTTTTCACCCATTGTACCACTTTTAGGATATGGCAGTATCCGAGTACCACCAGTCGCCTAGCAAGGTGTCAAAAACTTGACCCAAAAAAAAAAAAGGAAAAAAATGATAAAGTACAGGTAGTCCTCAACTTACAACAATTCGCTTAGTGACTGTTCAAAGTTACAACGGCACTGAAAAAAGTGACTTATGACCATTTTTCACACTTATGACCATTTCAGCATTCCCAGGGTCATGTGATTTACATTCGGATGCTTGGCAACTGATTCATATTTATGATGGCTGCAGTGTCTCAAGGTCATGTGATCCCCTTTTGCAACCTTTTGACAAGCAAAGTCAATGGGGAAACCAGATTCACTTAACAACCTTTTATATCAGGGGTGTCAAACTCAATTTCATTGAGGGCCGCATTAGCATTGTGGAGGGGTCCTTCCTTTTTCCCTCCCACCCTGCCTTCCTCCTTCTCATTCCCATCTCCTTCCTTCCTTCCTTCCTTCCTTCCTTCCTTCCTTCCTTCCTTCCTTCCTTCCTTCCTTCCTTCCTTCCTTCCTTCCTTCCTTCCTTCCTTCCTTCCTTCCTTCCTTCCTTCTCATTCCCATCTCCTTCCTTTCTTCCTTCCTTCGATGATCCTGGTGCTTCTGCTGAGCCCTGACAGCTGATCAACGCTTCTGCTGAGCCCTGACAGCCCTGCAGAAGTGTGGATCAGCTGTCAGGGCTCAGCAGAAGCACCAGGATCAGCGCTGGGCTCCAGCTGACCGGAGCTTCTGGGGGGCTCAGCAGAAGTGCCGATCAGCTGTAGCCGTGCGTGCCGATCCTGGGGCTTCTGCCGAGCCCCCATAGCCCTGCAGAAGTGCACGCCGATCCTGGGGCTCCTGCCCAGCTTGCTCGCTCGCCCTTCCCCTGAACATGCTGCTTGCTCGCTCGCCCTTCTGAAAACACGTCACTTGCTCTCTCGCCCTTCTGAAAACACGCTGCTCGCTCCCTCGCCCTTCCTCCGAAAACACGCTGCTTGCTCGCTCGCCCTTCCGGAAACACGCATCTTGCTCATTCGCCCTTCCTCCAAAAACAGGCCACTCACTCGCTCACCCTTCCTCTGAAAACAGGCCGCTCACTCGCTTGCCCTTCCTCCAAAAACAGGCCGCTTGCTCTGTCTCTCACTGCTTTGCTAAAAAAAACCTCTTCGCTTCTCGCTCTTTCTCTCCCTCTCCCGCCAAAACCTGCCCCTTTTATACCTTCTCTCCGCCCTCCTCCTCCTTTTCTCTTCCGGGTGTGCTGGAAGCTCCAATTACTATGTTGCCACGTGCGCCAATCCTGGGGCTTCTGCCAAGCTCTGCAGCTCCAGCTGATCTCATCCAGGTCTGTGCAGTGCCGCTTTAGCTGGTTCCCTCCCCCGCTACAATTGGCTAGGGGTCGCATACCACCTGCCAGGTGCTAAAGTACCACTGGTGGTACGCGTACCACCGGTTGAAAAGCCCTGGCCTATACACCTACGGCAATGTCATTTTTTTCTCCTTTTATATTGACCCAAATGCATTCATCATTGTTGTGCTCTATTTCTGTAGATATGTAGTTATTTCATATATATATTGCAACTCCACCTCCTCTTTTATTTGGTCTGTTTCTTTTAAATAATTTAAATACCTCTAGCTGTATGTTCCATTTGTGGGTTTCATCTCACCAAGTTTCTGTAATGGCAACAATATCATATCTGCCCTCATTTACTTGAATTTCTAATTCACCCTGTTTATTTCTCATACTCTGTGCATTGGTTTATAGACACTTGAGTCCTTTTTGACTGACCCTGTGTTTACTTTCTACATAACCTGTGTGGTGCCTGAGTTCCCCTACTTCCTTACTACCTGTTTGATTAGTTTTGGTATGGCACTCACTATTAAAAGCTTGATTTTGCTTGACAGCAAGGTTGATATTCTTACCCGGACAAACATCTATGTTACCGTGTTTCCCTGAAAATAAGACTGGGTCTTATATTAATTTTTTTACTAAAAAAGGCCCATTAGGGCTTATTTTCGGGTGATGTCTTATTTTTTCACACAGGAGGTGGCGAGCGCGCAGGGGCCGACAGCATCCGCTCACCACCTCCTGTGTGAAAAAGTAAGACAAAGCGAAAGAGAAAGTGGGCAGAGTGTGAGAAAAGGTCTGTCCAGGAAAAAGAAACGGAAAGGCAGAAAGTGCCAGGGGGAAAAGTCACACACTTCTGTCCGCTGGGTCACTTCACCCTTCCAAAGAGAAGCCAAAGTTTCGATCCCACTTCTGGGGTGGAGGAGACCGCTGCCTCCCGTGGGGCCCTTTCCATCCTTCCTGCAGCCGCAGCCCCCCTTGGGCCCCGCAAGGCCGCCCATCTCCATGCAGGTCCCGGATGGGTGGCCAATGATACTGTTGGGGCGGCAGGACCTGCAGAGCTCTGATGCTGGTGGGGTGAGGTGGTGGCACAGCAGCGGCGGCTGCAGCAGGAGGAGTCCCGGCCACTGCCATGGCAACTGGCGGTGGAATGGGAGCAGTAGCACGAGGTGCCTGCTGGCTGCCACCCCCAGGTGAGACGGGGAAGGGGCTGCTCCAGCCACTGCCGTCGCTGCCACCAGGGAGAACGCAGAACAGGGAGGGGCCGGCTTTTACTGTGGGGCTGACCAAAGTTTTTACACGAGACAAACGTGGGTCTCCGGGGGTTAGGATACAGCCCGAAGAGTGACTTAAGGACACATAAAGGCACAGGTTTCCCTGAATGCTAAGAGTAAAGGGGGGGGGGAGTAAACTGCCTGAGGGAGAGGCAGAGGTGGAAAAGTGCTCCAGGGTGGTTGGCTTCACCCACCACCACCACCCAGGAACAAAACTTCACAAGCGGCCCTGAGGGAGCCTCGGTCGCCAGGGTCGCACCTGCTGGCATGAAGCAGCAGCCCATGTGGGCTGCCTCCTTCCCAGCCGGAAAAGGGAGAAAGGCGGTTTAGCAGTGGCCACTGGAGACCTCATGAGGAAAGTTCGCCTTCTCCCCCCCCCCGCTTCCTTTGCCTCCCTGGTGGTGGTGATGGCAACCGGCGGTGGACAGGAGCGGCAGCAGGAGGTGCCCTGCTGGCCGCTGTCCCTGGGTGAGACAGGGAAGGGGCCTCTCCAGCCCCTTCCCCATCTTTAGCCACTCCTTTAGACACATTGAACTCCGCTATACACTGGCCTTTTCCTATTGTTCCTTATAAACTGGTAAAATCTCTGAAAAAGTAAGCCTACAGCCTAGCCTACTAAATTCCTGTCCCAAGCTCTGGAAATCATTTTGCACAGAGAGTACATCTTTTGGGGACAAATCATTTGTGCCAAGATGTACAATAGCATCAACATCACAGTCCTTACTGGCATTCTTGACTATCTTAAAAATACTGTCTATGTGTTACTGTCTATGGAGATTCTCAGTCATCCAGGTCATGGTTGTCTCAAAGGTGCTTTTTCAAAAGGCAACTGGACTTTCTTTGTTTTTCCTTGAAGACGTTTCACTTCTCATCCAAGAAGCTGTCATGGTTCCGATAGATGAGACCAATTAAAAGAACTTCAAGGCAAGGAATTCTTCCTCAGAGAACATTTTTATTTGGCTACAAAATAATGGCACATACAAAGGTGAACCCAAGACTAAATTCCCCTCCCCTCAGTTACAAAGTTGCAAGTTGCAATTCCCACCCCAATTTGCTGTCATAAATCACATTCACCAATTGTTAGAAAACGCGGGCACTCCTCCCAGCTCTCCAGCCCGCCAAAATGTTATCATCAATGACCTTGGTTCCCATACATTTGAATTGTTTTGGCTAACTGAGAACTACACCCCCCCTTCTTCTTCTAAACTAAATATGTGGCAACGAAGACAAAATGAAAATGGCTTCAGTTCGGTTTGTCACAGCGTTGACATTCGGCTTCCCTTAAAAGAAAGGAGAAATCCTGCAAATTAAACAAGAATAAAAATTAAGAATCTCCTCTCGGTTTACTTGGATGTTTACCATAGAATTTGCGTATAAGTCTATCAGCTTTCACATCAGTACTCTTCACCCAGGTGGCTTCTGATAATGAATATCCTTTCCACTGCACTAAATATTGCAATTTACCCTTGTATAATCTAGCATCAAGAATACGCTTTACTTCGTAATGAGTCTCAGCCACCACAAGCGGGCCAGGTGCTTTCTTAGGAGGAGGGGGTCTCAGAGTTGATTCTCTGAAAGGTTTTAGCAGACTGCAGTGAAACACTGGGTGGATCTTTCCTAAAAGACAAAGGGGGTTTATTTCTACAAGTGACTGGGTTTAAAATCCGCACTATGGGAAATGGTCCCAGGTATTTTGGCCCCTATTTTTTGCTAGGTAACTTAAGTCTTAGATACTTTGTAGAAAGATAAACCTTTCCCCCCACACGGAATGACTTCTGAGGTGCTCTTTTCTTATCAGCTTGCTTTTTGTAAACCTCTGAGGCTTTTGTTAAAGCTTTCTTTGTATTGTTCCAAACACCCCTCCAAGCAGCTACCCACTGATCTAATGTTTGAGAGGTAGGGGGGTCCTGGGGGTATTCAGGAATCGGAATAAAATCCCTTCCAGTGGCTATGTGGAACGCCATAAGTCCAGTGCTGCTGTGTACTGTGTTGTTGTAAGCCACTTCAGCAAAAGGGAGGAGATCAGTCCAATTTGTCTGTTGGTAATCTACGTAGCATCTAAGATACTGCTCCACCATTGCGTTCACTTTTTCAGCCGCTCCATTCGTAGAGGGATGAAAACCCGATGACAGTCCTTGTGTAGACCCAAGCAGCTTGAGGAAATCCCTCCAAAATCTGGCCGTAAATTGAACTCCCGTCAGAAATTATTCATTTTGGTGTGCCGTGCAATCGGTAAATATGCTTGACAAATAACTTGGCTAGTTTCTGGGCAGATGGGAGACCTGAGCATGCTATAAAGTGAGCTTGCTTTGAAAAAAGATCAATCACAGTCCATATTACCGTATTTCCTTTACTCTCCAGTAAACAATAAAGTCCATAGCGATCTCTTCCCATGGCTGAGAAGGATCTGGCTGTAACAGCCCAGGGGGCTTTCCTGGGATCCTCTTCATGGTAGCACAGACTGCACAGCTTTTTACATAGCTCTCCACATCTTTCTTTAAGCCTGGCCACCAAAATTGCCTCCGAATTAAGTGTAATGTCTTCAAATAACCAAAGTGACCAGCTTGTTTAATGTCGTGGCTGCGTTGGAGTGCTTGGAGTCTGAGCGATTCAGGCAAATATAATTTCCCCCTTTCCAAGCTAACCCATCACTATGGGTTAGGATGGTTTGATTTTCCTTGAGCCATTTGTCATTTTTCAGTTCTTGCTTTAATTTCTTTGTCAATGGGTCGTCTGGGTTAGGGGACTTCACATTTCGTTGTTTCCCAGGGGTTATTTGAGAAATAACTTGAGGTGGTGGCATAATAGAATCTATGACTTGTTCACGTTGGCTTTTATATTGAGGCAGTCTAGAGAGGGCATCAGCTAAGAAATTCTTTCCACCCGGTATGTATTTTAGGGTAAAGTTAAAACAATTAAAATATTGCGCCCAGCGTACTTGTTTGGGAGACAGTTTACGAGGAGCTTTCAGTGCCTCTAAGTTTTTGTGATCAGTCCACACTTCAAAAGGCACCTTGCATCCCTCTAGGACAGGGCGTTTCAACCGGTGGTACGTGTACCACCAGTGGTACGCGAGCACATGGCTGGTGGTACGCGTAGGACGGGTTGAAAAAACGTAAAAAAAAATGACAAAAAAATATTTAAAAATATTTCTAACTTCGCGAGAAGTTAGAAAGTCTCATGGAACTTTTTTTTTCTTTTTTACCCCAAACACGTGGCGAAGGCAGAGAAGCAAAAGGAGAAAGGGAGTGCAGCTGAAAGCAGGTGAGTAAAAAAATGCTTGGGGGCTATGGGGGCTCAGGGGAAGCGCCAGGATCAGCCCGCTTTTCAGCTGATCAGCGCTTCTCCGGGGCTGTGGGGGGGGACTCAGGGAAAGCGCCAGGATCAGCCCCGCTTTCTGGCTGATCAGAGCTTCTCCGGGGCTGGGGGGGGGGCTCAGGGGAAGCACCAGGATCAGCCCCGCTTTCC